>CAHIKZ030000530.1:162500-262500 GCA_903632075.3 Acanthosepion pharaonis | reverse complement strand
GTTTCATTAATATTTTTTCTTGTGATAACTTCTGGTCGCATTGGCATAAATACAATCAGAATTTTTATATCCTAATTATTCCAATAAGATGTTTACAAGACACAAGTTATACAGATCATATGTAGGATATAATAAAGTTTTTATAGGCTCATATTCTTTTTTTACTATTATTTTTCATTTAATTGTAATCATGGCTTGTTTAACCAAAATAATACCTCATAAATATAGCCTAGGCTGTAGCATTTACTAATAATTTTACTAATTACTAATTTTTTTTTGATTTGCCCTGCTGAAATTAGGATGTGTCTTATACACCCGTGCATCTTATATGGCATCAAATACAGTATATATATATATATATATATATATATGAATGGAAAGAAAAGAGGAAGAAATAAATTTGACCACAGTTTTGATGTAAAAAATTCCAGAAAGTAACTTACTCAGAAGGAAAATCCTTGAGAGTGCTGCCATTGAACATTGTCAAAATATCAAGCTACATCCAGTTTTTTCCCAATCTCACCTTTCCTGAAGGAATTACTACTTTCCCAAGCCAACATACACAACAAATGTGTTAAAAATCAAAGGTGTTTTTAGGTGTTGTTAATTTCTATGTTCAACTGTTTAATATATCATTGTTGCTGGCAGGACTTGTTGCCAAGTATTGGGATGCTTATCAACATTCCCTTCTATGTGAAATGAGTCCCATGTTGGATCTAAACAGACGTCTTCACAGCCACTGCATTGCAGAGTAGGATGGTTCAGGGGAGGGAGAGCTCCAGCTTTTCTTGGAGAGCTCCAGCTTTTCTTTGGGATCTCTTCATCTTCTATTTGCCTTCTGGCATTTTTGGAGGAGGATGTTTTTTCATGGACTGTTGTTCTCCACTTGTTTCTCTCTGCAGCAAGCCATTTTTGAGCAGATCCTTAAAATCAATGACATGGGGCTCCACATGATCTCTTGATAGTGGCAACCTTCAAGAAGATCTGTTTGGGTAGGCAGATATCTGGCATTCCGGCAAGGTGTCCAGCCCATCAAAATTGGTGGCAAGTCATCGCAGGTTCTAGGCTCTCCATCTTTGCACAGTGGTTATATTATATATATATATATATATATATATATATATATATATATATATATATATATATATATATGTGTGTGTGTGTGTGAATATATGTAATATCCAACATCGATAACACAGCTTTGAGTTTCATGCAGTTTTTGCAATTTTCAGGGGCAAATATAATCAGATTATATTTGCCCCGAAAATTGCAAGAACTGCATGAAACCAAATCATGCTTTCGACATTGGATATTATGTATATTCACTGATATATACTTATAGCTCTGTTTCACAACATTGAGCACTGTATTTCTCTCTCTTTATATATATATATATATATATATATATATATATATATATATATATATATACACACATATATATTAAATAGTTACTTAACATTGAGTATTTAAATGTATTTGTAAGCAAATGCTTGTGCATATACCTACCTATATTCATCCAGTCGGTGTTATATATGAGAGAGAGAGAGATAAAAAGTTACGAAGACTGCTAATGTTAGAAGACCTGATCTTCCCTATGTCAGATACAGAATAATTTGGTATGGCGGGGGGGGGGGGTCACATTTTGAGCTAAGAGAAAAAAAAAAACAAACAAAACAATCAAAAATAAGAGTGTATCTGATGTCCCAAAATAATACATCATGTAAAACTAATCCTGTTCAAAATTTTCCACTCAGAAATAATTCTACATGAATTATTAATGGCTGACCTTCCCAGATCAGAAATTCTTTTCAGCAATTGTGTCACGTACCAAAAAAAGTTATTTTGATTGGGTAATTTCTAATACATTCCAATACTTTTTGGGCTGTATTATTTTTTTTTTTTTTTTTAGGGAAGAGGTAGAGCTGACCTAGTCCATTTGCAAATAATAGACAAAATCATGAAATGGTAAAATCTAAAAAAATTAGATCTAGTACTGCACTTAAATTCATAAACTCTATTCTCCGTAAATAATCAGGACAGTAGGAAGGGAGTTCAAACAAGCAAGAAGTGTGAGAAAAGAAACAGAATAGAAATTATAGTTACATCTAGCCAGCTCAACTGTAAATTGATGAGATCTCAATGCCAGTACTCAATATTGTACTTAAAGACTAGGTACCTATAGCAAAGAGGTCATCCAAGCAATTACCATGAAAGTACTTATGGAAAAGACAGAGAGAGGCAACCTTATATATTATATTATATATATATATATATATATATATATATATATATATATATATATATTTTTTTTAAGCATTTCACCCCAAGCAAGGCTGGAAGCCACTAGCATGCAAGGGGTTACAGAGGATTTGGAGTGAGAGCAGATAGGTGTGACCAAGGAAAGGATGAGAAGGAGGATAGTGGATAGATCAAGGCAAATGTTAATTGACATTACATTTGAATAGTTGGAGATTATAACTATCAGGGAAACAGGAAAAAGGAAGGGAGTTCCACAGGCGAGAGGTGCAAGATATGAAGCTATTGGAGTAGAAGAGGCGGCTACATTTAACAGTTTCAACAGTGAAAGGGTGAGAGCGGGATGCCAGCCTCATAGGACGCTTGAATTCATGAAATCTCGGAAGCAGCTCATCAAAGCAATTTCCATGAAAGTATTTGTAAAAAAGACAGAGAGGGGCGACGGCACGTCTGTGAGAGAGCAACTGCAGATGAGATGCCAGATCAGGGCCAGTTGCATTGCATACCTGTCTCTGGATCTTATCAAGAACCCTGAGGCAAACAGAAGGGGCTCCAGACCATATATGGCAGCAATACTCCATACAAGGGCGAATGGTTGATTTGTAGATTTGAAGGATCGATTCCGGGGATTCCTGGCGCAGCACAGGGAGCCAACTTTCCTTGCAGTGGATGAAGCAATTGACTCAATGTATTTGTTCCATCTTAGGTCAGCAGACAATGTGAGACCGAGCAGCCGCAGAGAGGTGCTCTCGAGAAGTTGAGCATCAGACATTTTAATGGGGGGCAGGGAAGGATCTCTGTGGTGATTAATAGAGAGCAGTTTTGTTTGAGGCGTTAAAGTTAACCAGCCAATTCTTGCCCCTGTTCACAACCGATTGGAGGTCCTTTTCGAGACACACACGATAAAATATAGTTTTAAGGCGTGCTATATTTATGAGTCACAGTGCCCAATAGCAGGGACAGAGTGTATGTAAATATAAAATTGGACATTGAAGTCAACATTCAGTAGCGACAGTTTCATGTTTTAAAAACAATCTTCAGGCCTGATGATTGTGTTTGACATTGAAAAAGACTGTCATATTGAGTGTTAACCTCAATGTCCACTTTTATATTTACAAACCTAAAAACTATATTTTTATATATATATATATATATATATATATATATATATATAATGCTCTTGTTTGCCAATTGAGCACTATAGAGAAAAGGTAATTTTTAACAGCTGTTGCAGCTTTAATGCATTGCTCTTTGTAAGAACTAAGCACTATGCCGGTCAGTATGGCATTTATATAGTACATATATAATGTGTTAAAAAATTTCCTTTCTATGACATGCACCGATAGCCTAGGGGTAAGAGTCTCTGACTGGTGTCAAATTAGTTGCATTTCGATCCTGACTTGAAGCAACTGGATGTCTAACAACACTGATGATCTGTGATACAACAAAACAGGCTTCCTGTGGATGACACACACACACACACACATATATTACATATATTATATATATATATATATATATATATATATATATATATATATATATAATAATTTTATCATATAGACAAAAACATTTTACTCACTACAAAGATGCAACTTCATTTCAGTGCATTTCAATTGCACCTCGACAGGTTAGAAGAAATTTTTTTTTGTTGTTGCATCTTTGTAGTGAGTAAACTGTTTTTGCCTATATGATAAAATTATAATAAATAATTATCGCTCTACTATCGGTATTGAGCCCTGTTTTGGATTAATGCTGTGAACATTAGAATTTATATATTGCTTTCATTCTCATTGCATCAGATATATATATATATATATATATATATATATATATATATGTGTGTGTGTGTGTGTGTATGTAAGTATGTTTATGTATAATAATAATAATAAAAAGATTAATGGTCAGAGTTGAATTAGACCAGAAAATAGTATTAAAAAAAAAAAGAAAGAAAGAAACATTAGCATTAAAAGTGTTGAATACATGTATAAAATGTAGTAAGGTAGTGGAACTGGATGATCTAATATATATGTGTCTGTGTGTGTGTTGAAATTTGCTGAAAACTATTCTTATATTACATATACTAAATAAAAAAAAATAAACAGTTTATACTGTGTTAAATCACAAGAATAATATACTGTCTTATATCAGACTTGTAATCTACAATTTGTATCTGGTTTTATATGCCAAACAAGCTTATTGAAAACAGTATTTTTTTGTTATTCAATTACAATCTAATTCCTGAATCAGTTAGCCAACTACAAGCTAAGTCAAATGGTAGACAATAAGATTTTGGCAAGCTATTCATCTAATTATATCCATGCAGACTGGTTTCGGGAGGGATTCGTTTCATCTTTTCTTATTCTTTTAGCCTTTTAACCAAACCCACAACTCTCTCTTAACTCTCAGGTAGTGTCCCAATTCTTTTTTTTTTTTTTTTTTTAAATCCCTGAAAACTGAAGATTTGTAAACACTAGCTGGAAAAAAAAAAAAGTGCCAAAAATAAAAGAACAGCACTCTCTTTCTATATCGATTCTACACCTGATTTGGTTGATTGGTTAGTCGTTTTTGTTCAGCAGCATATCAATCTCTATTTCCCAAGCTACAACCTCTTTTCTACAGACAAAGTGCTGTGAACCCCTCACTGTTTTATCGTTATTTCCATGAGAAGAGTTCAGACGAACTACATTCCATACTTGCTCCAGTTTTAACCTTCACAGCTAAGGTCCGCCATGACATACACATTGTAGCAAACGACCTTCACTCCCTTCATATTCTATTGGTGAGATCTAAGTTCCATTCAATCAGCTTCTCACAAACTGCTGTTTTGTGAAAACTACTCCCAAGAGGTTTCTCTCTATATTTCTGAGATGAGGTATTATGTACACATATGTGCCATATTTATCACAATGTTTCGGCTGTTGTACACTCCGGCCTTCTTCAGAGTGTGAGTTCACTACCTGGTTAAAGCAGTGGAGAATTTGGAGAGAGGAATTAACTGATAACTGACATCCACTAGATATGGCACGTGAAACTAGAACAGTCTAACCCAGCAAGTGAAATAAAGGGTTCAGTTTGACATTCCAACCACCTGAAGAAGGCCAGAGCATACAACAGCCAAAACATTGTGATAAATATGGCAACAAAGATGAGGATGATAGTCTGAGCAATGTAAATAGTGTCCCAAGAGGTTGTTCCCCCACCCGATCACTATAGTCTTAACCTTTTTAGGTTAACTGTTATCTTCCACATATCTTCATAAACTGTGTCTCTTACTCTGTACCCTCTACCTAGAGTGGATTTTGGGCCTTGTACAGTGAACAACATTGTAAACAGCAAAAAAAAAAAAAAAATACCCCAGAAAATGAATGAATCCTAGTAAATAGTAATGTCAACCAAGAGTTGCCAGTTAGTCATTGAGAATGAATAATGTCCATATTTTGAGAAGAAAAAATGTTTAAAACATCAATTGAGGATGCCTGCTTTTTAAGAGTTACAGAAAGCTAACCCAGAAATAAATATTTAAGTCGTTATCAAGATAAACATTATCTTTTCCTGATTTTGAAAAGTGATATCTCTTAAGTGATGCCAATTTGAATGTTCTTATTCTCTTACTATCAAACAGATTTGAGTCATGACTAAATGAATCCTGTCAAGGTTGATAATGGGTGTAACTACATTTTACTACTATGATGACACATCAATAAGACTATAGCATAATATGTACTTATTAGCTGAAGTTTGATCTGAAATTTTCACTGTATAATTTTCAACAGATATCATGACTATTCACCATTGAATTAAGTACATCAACCCTTTTAGGCTAGAAGCACCCAAATGTAATCGCAAGTTTCAAAAGTCCAAGAGTGTCTGAATGTGCCTGCAATTGTGTAGCACTGTATTTCAATACACAGCATTAACATCAGTTACAGGACCAATTATAAGCACCAGAAATGTGCAATTATTTGGAAAGCTTCAGATTTTTAAACCATTTCTTATAATTCCCAAACCATAAAATAGTGATGAATAAATGGTTTAAGATATCTAGGAACTGGCCAGAACACAGGGAGAAGTGAGCCTTTGCCGTTTTTCTGTACTCATAATCTTCAATCTACTTTACATCTACACACAAGAATAAAACTTTGAGGCCTGAAGGACGTTCAGTCCCTTATGAGGTTATTTTTATTTTCCACCCAACACCACAAATTGCTTCAAAACCAAAATATTAACCTAAAAACTCAAGTCATGTTCTTAAATAGCCTTGTCAGATCGAGACTTTCATACGGATGTCATGCAGGGCGTCAGACCCCGTTCAAAAACATCTAAAGTGTATATAACCACTTTCTAAGATCAACAGCTAAAAATGGCTTTGTGCAAGTGAAGCTTATAGATCTTGAAGACCACACTTTTTTGAACCTTGTGAACTGGCACTACAGAATCACAAAGAACTGAACCAAATAACAGAAACCAAATCACCTGAGAACTTTCAATAGCAGCAACAGCTAAAATGGATAGCATATGTAACTCGAAGAGAAAATAATGAGAAAATCAAGATACTGATGTTAGATGCTACATCAAATAAAAATTTAGGAATGAAGCCCTTCGCGATACTGGAAAGAGATATAACAGCAACTGGACTTTAGAAAACCTCATTAATACTAGAAAAAGCAATAACAGCTACTGGACTGAAAAAGCTTATAAATTTCAACCAACTGCTCTGTCAATGAATACCAAATGTTTCCTTATAAACAGCTAATATTACCATTACTATTTAATATCACAAACAAAATCAGTGTATATTAATTAACATTACAGAAAAAAGGCATATCAGATAAATGATATACATAATTAATTGTTTCATTCAGGTATTTTAAACCAGGATGAAATTCATTATGGTCCAGATGTCTAAACAGTCAGGTGGCTAACACAATCCTGTCAGCCATTGCTAATCAATATTTCATTGAAACAAAATCGTCGATAGAATTTCCTTGGAATGAAAAATAAAAATGAACGTTTGTCAACAACATTAAGACAATGAAAGGTATTGTATTATTAAAATGTCATTATGTCAGATTCTGATTTAGAATTTAATGAAATAGAATCAAATTGAAATGTATACAATGGCAGTACAAATAATAATACAAACATTAGTTTAAGGGATGATACAATAAGAGCCAATAGAAATTCTACATTTTTTTCTATTTTATGTAAATGAGACAGCCATATTAACTTTGATGGTCCCATTTTTGGGACAGTAGGTATTGATATATTATTAGTAGAAACCTATGACTCATACCATATTTTTATAACTACTACTGGATTTATTTCATTTATTCACTTTCTACAGCTTATCAACCCTTTAAAGTCAGAAAATATTTTTTAGATTGTAAGAATTTTTTGAGATAATGATTTAGTGATACAACTTTTACTAGTTAACCCATATCTGGGAGAGAAGAGGTGGATTCATATCTAATCAGAATGTGATAAACAAAAAAAAATAATGTGAGTATAATGTGGGGGATCAATACAATATTACAATCAATATATAAACTGATTCTTTGTGGCCATGTTAATTTTTATGCATTTATATTCCAGATAATAAAAATAAATCAGACATGCCTGGGTAGCTGATCAGTATTCAATTGATTTCTTTTCTATGGCTTATGAATCCTTTGCAGGTTATTTAAAGCCAGGAAATATTTTTTTTTAGACTGTAAGGATTTTTTTTTTTAATTTTTGGGGGTTATAATAACAATTTAGTGATACAAATCTTACTGGGAGGAAGAGGTGGCTTCATATCTTTCCCAAGGGCATTTGCATATAAGAACCCCAGTGGGAATTGGAACTCAGTTATCTAATTAACAATACCGAGCCATTATTCATTACATGACCTGCAAGCTTATAGCACCTGGTATTCCCAAGCAGTCACCCATCTAGCTACTGACTGAGCTTGATGCTGCTTAACTTTGGAGACTATATGGAAACCTGTGTTTCAATGTGATATGGTCGTAAACTGAATTGTTTTTGGTGGGCATTAATGGGTTAAAACATATCCATAAACATTTTTTTTAATACTAATGTTCAGCCAAGAGCCACTCAAGGCAGTGATTACTCTGTGGTGTTGTATGAGTATAACAAAAGACAAGAAGTGAAGTTCCTATCAGAGGATGGATATCACACAGAAACAAAGAAAAGACTGCTGGATTGCTAACAAATTTTATAATGTTTTTTTTAAAAAAAAAAAAAAAAAAAAAAAAAAAAAGCATTACAGGTAAATACCAGTAATATAGTCAAATTCTAGTTTGCAGGTGATTTCAGTAAAGTTTCAGGTAACAATCTGCTTTTAGATTTAATTCAAGTTTCCTTTGTCAGGAAAAGCATTAAATGTCAGTTGACAGGATGTCAATATTTTTGCCGTTATCTCCCTCATTTCTACGTCAATGAAGTTGCCACCTATCACACAGAGGATCAAATAAGTCAGCTGTTCCGATTGAGGCTGAAAATTATTGCAGTTGTTTATATAATTACGTCTAATCAAAAAGAAACCTAAATGTACGTATTATTTCCTATTATCATCAGTGCTGTTTTGACTTGAAGACATACTCTCATTATCAGCATAACTACTCGTTTCCAAACAAGCCAAACTGCTCAGGTTCATTTGTGTTTCTTCAACAGCCACACAGCCAACCTGTGATTCATATAGTAATTATGCTGAGCAGACCATAGTTACAGTTTAATAGTGTCACTCAAGAGACTCATATATTGCTTTGAATTTAGAGTTAACCTTCTCCTATACTTGCAGCCAACCATGGCTGCCCTGCTATTTATATTTTTATATAGCTAGGAGAAGATTCCTACCTTCCCCAAGATTATTAGTGCTAAAGTGAAAGTAACAAAACCAACTAAAATTTGAATTTGGTTTCCCAATTTCTTGTTCTAAGTTTCAACTGGTGTTCTCCAGAAACCTAGGGTTCCGCAAGAAACAGTGATAAATAGGCTAATGCATTTTGGAGGAATTTTTGTTTAGTTTTATATTCATAATTTTACTATATACGTACAGCATACTGTTGGAAAATCCTTGGTTATTTTAATAAAGGCTTCAACTTCTTATATTATTTAAAATTATAATAACCATAAGGAATGTATTTAGCAGCATCAATATGGCGTCAATGTGAAGCTGACTTCACTGGACCTATACAGATTCGTGTATCCTTGAATGACTCACGTATGTACAGTGTCCATATATTATGTTTACCATGTGAACTATGATAAAAATATAAAAGAGATCAATATTAATAATTGTATATAATAATTTTTATGCAGGGGTTCACCCAGACATAAAAATTATTTCAAGGGTTCCATAATGGTAAAACGGTTGAGAAACACTGGTCTATTCTATTTTCAATTTCCATATCGTCTATACTAAAATATTAAGAGATATTAATAATGGTATATAATAATATTTACACAAGGGTCCCCAGAGACATGAAAACCATTTCAAGCGTTCCACAAGAGTAAAAAGGTTGAGAAAAACTGGTCTATTCTATTTTCAATTTCCTTATCACCTATACTAAAATCCTTGGTTATTATAATAAAATATAAAAGAGATCAATATTAATAATTGTATATAATCATTTTTATGCAGGGATTCCCTGAAACATGAAAACTATTCCAAGGGTGGCACAAGAGAAAAAATGTTGAGAAATGCTGTTCTAACCCTTCCACCATCTTCTCATCCATTATTTTCTACTAAGCAACTGAAATGTATTAGGAGTGGGTTTAAATGTTCTTGCCTTGACCCACTTCCTAAAACATGACCAAATAATCAATCTGAATTTATTATCCCTTGTCAGGCTGAAGAATTTTCAGCACTAACATATAGATTGTTAAGACTTCATTTGCCAACTAGGTATATTTCAATTTCCTGTCTATTCAGCAGTGGATATACAGTTCCCTTACAATTAATATGCATTTCTGGACTAGCTTGCAAAATTCTGAAGCTAGCTTGTGGGATAGGCAATGAATTTTAGTTTTCTAATTGGTTGAATAGTTCTAATGTAACTTGATGAAAAAGCACTAACCAAATATTTTCAAAACAAGGCCAGAAGATCTGCAAAAGAATGACAACAGAATTAGTGATCATTCCAAATATCTTCAATTGAACTAATCATCCTTCCATCAGTTTGTGATGCCAAAAGGAGGCAGTATGCTAGCTGACCAAAATGTTTGTTTGGTTAAATGAAATATAAAAGAAACTTCCTTTTGGTTTAATTATTTTATTTCTTTTCTTTATAATTCTTGACAATAGCTTAGGTCAAAAAAGCCTGCTTGGTTTATTAAGTAAAGATATTTTTCCCAACATTAATGTTACTGAATAATATATCAAGTTGTACAAAAAAAAACAAAACAAAAAAAACCTTTAGCTCATTAAGCAAAAATAAAACTTTTTTTTTCAACATTAACATTATTAAACAGCTATTTTGTCCCTATCTTCTGACATCTGTCAGCCAACATCATAATTATATACTTCCAGAATTTATTTTTCTAAGCAGTGAACTGCTATGTCTTTTGCAGTTTTTCCAGGGTATTTGTCCTTCCATTAAGACAATTCTGCAAAAACTCAAGTCAACAACTGTCCTACATCTGCAAAGACTCAATTCAATGATATTCCTAAGCTGCAATATCTAATAAATATGGTTGATGAGTGAAAACTTTAAAACCAAATTTGAACAAATTTTGTCAGGTTATCAAAGGTTCTAACATTATCCTGATAGATTATGACTTTTCTCTCAGTTAACTCCAGACATTTTTCATCTTCTACTGACATCAACAGGTTTAATTGGAAACAGTACTTGTTCGAGTCACTCTTTTGGTAAACTGAAAGGAATTAAGAGAGGAAATAATGAGGAATAAAAGGATTGTCAGTGGTCAGGAATGAATGCAAGCATTACTGATAGAATAGGGCTATTATATGTATAATTATTATTTTGTAGCAATGTTTTAATATAGGAATGCATTGCAAATGAGGAAGAAAAGGATTGTCAGTGGTCAGGAATGAATGCAAGCATTACTGATAGAATAGGGCTATTATATGTATAATTATTATTTTGTAGCAATGTTTTACTATAGGAATGCATTGCAAATGAGGAAGAAAGGGATTGTCAGTGGTCAGGAATGAATGCAAGCATTACTGATAGAATAGGGCTATTATATGTATAATTATTATTTTGTAGCAATGTTTTAATATAGGAATGCATTGCAAATGAGAAAGAAAGGGATTGTCAGTGGTCAGGAATGAATGCAAGCATTACTGATAGAATAGGGCTATTATATGTAGAATTATTATTTTGTAGCAGTGTTTTACTATAGGAATGCATTGCAAATGAGAAAGAAAGGGATTGTCAGTGGTCAGGAATGAATGCAAGCATTACTGATAGAATAGGGCTATTATATGTATAATTATTATTTTGTAGCAATGTTTTAATATATTAGGAATGCATTGCAAATGAGGAAGAAAAGGATTGTCAGTGGTCAGGAATGAATGCAAACATTACTCATAGAATAGGGCTATTATATGTATAATTATTATTTTGTAAAGCATGTTTTACTATAGGAATGCATTGCAAATGAGGAAGAAAAACCCATTGTCAGTGGTCAGGAATGAATGCAAGCATTACTGATAGAATATATATATATATATATATATATATATATATATATATATATATGATTTTTTTATTAGTGTTTTACAATACAAATGCATTGTAAATTATTTATTATAGAAATTCATTACAAAATAAAAGGTGTTGTCAATGGTCAGGAACCAATTGTTATTCACACAACATATTTCACTTAAATTCTCACAGACTTTAGTACAACCACTTGTAATATTCAGTAAATCCCAAACAATGAATTTAAAGTAGACAAACTCCAGGAACTTTACAATTTTTATATTATTATCTTCCTGTTCGCATTTTCACTTTAATTGTAAAAAGACAAATTTCAGAGTTTCAGCTGTGATAACCTGTTCAAATGAATTACAATGGCTACCCCCCTGCCTGACTTAGCCACAGTCAAACCCAAGAATAAATAACTCATAAGTTTTATTTAATATTGGTCCCAAAGCATAAGTAGAGATGAAGGCATTTCGAACATTCCAAAGTGAAAGCTTTCAAATGAAAAATACTTTACTTAATAAAGGAAGAAAAAATAAAAATTGTTCTGTTCAGTAAGAATGAATTTTATTAATTATTTTTGTTAATCTCTTATTGTTCTACATAAGATCTACGGTAGGAACGAATTTTCTATCAGTCACATAACTTTTATTACAGTCTATATTGTTATAATTGTTCTATTTTATTATTAGTTATAAATTGTTAATCTCTTATTGTGCCTAATAAGATCTACGGTAGGAACGAATCTTCTATCCGTCACATAACTTTTTTATTACAGTCTATATTGTTATAATTGTTCTATTTTATTATTAGTTATAATTGTTAATCTCTTATTGTGCCTAATAAGATCTACGGTAGGAACGAATCTCCTATCCGTAACATAACTTTTATTACAGTCTATATTGTTATAATTGTTCTATTTTATTATTAGTTATAATTGTTAATCTCTTATTGTGCCTAATAAGATCTACGGTAGGAACGAATCTTCTATCCGTCACATAACTTTTATTACAGTCTATATTGTTATAATTGTTCTATTTTATTATTAGTTATAAATTGTTAATCTCTTATTGTGCCTAATAAGATCTACGGTAGGAACGAATTTTCTATCAGTCACATAACTTTTATTACAGTCTATATTGTTATAATTGTTCTATTTTATTATTAGTTATTATTGTTAAATCTTTATTGTGCCTAATAAGATCTACGGTAGGAACGAATCTTCTATCAGTCACATAACTTTTATTACAGTCTATATTGTTATAATTGTTCTATTTTATTATTAGTTATTATTGTTAATCTCTTATTGTGCCTAATAAGATCTACGGTAGGAACGAATCTTCTATCCGTTACATAACTTTTATTACAGTCTATATTGTTATAATTGTTCTATTTTATTATTAGTTATTATTGTTAATCTCTTATTGTGCCTAATAAGATCTACGGTAGGAAACGAATCTTCTATCCGTTACATAACTTTTATTACAGTCTATATTGTTATAATTGTTCTATTTTTATTATTAGTTATTATTGTTAATCTCTTATTGTGCCTAATAAGATCTCTATTGGTAGGTAACGAATCTTCTATCCGTCACATAACTTTTATTACAGTCTATATTGTTATAATTGTTCTATTTTTATTATTAGTTATTATTGTTAATCTCTTATTGTGCCTAATAAGATCTACGGTAGGAAATCGAATCTTCTATCCGTCACATAACTTTTATTACAGTCTATATTGTTATAATTGTTCTATTTTATTATTAGTTATTATTGTTAATATCTTATTGTAACTAATAAGATCTATATTGTAGGAAATTAGTTATTATCTTCTATCCGTCACATAACTTTTTTTCCGTCATTACAGTCTATATTGTTATAATTGTTCTATTTTATTATTAGTTATTATTGTTAATCTCTTATTGTGCCTAATAAGATCTACGGTAGGAACGAATCTTCTATCCGTCACATAACTTTTATTACAGTCTATATTGTTATAATTGTTCTATTTTATTATTAGTTATTATTGTTAATCTCTTATTGTGCCTAATAAGATCTACGGTAGGAACGAATCTTCTATCCGTCACATAACTTTTATTACAGTCTATATTGTTATAATTGTTCTATTTTATTATTAGTTATTATTGTTAATCTCTTATTGTGCCTAATAAGATCTACGGTAGGAACGAATCTTCTATCAGTCACATAACTTTTATTACAGTCTATATTGTTATAATTGTTCTATTTTATTATTAGTTATTATTGTCAATATCTTATTGTGCCTAATAAGATCTACGGTAGGAACGAATCTTCTATCCGTCACATAACTTTTATTACAGTCTATATTGTTATAATTGTTCTATTTTATTATTAGTTATTATTGTTAATCTCTTATTGTGCCTAATAAGATCTACGGTAGGAACGAATCTTCTATCCGTCACATAACTTTTATTACAGTCTATATTGTTATAATTGTTCTATTTTATTATTAGTTATTATTGTTAATCTCTTATTGTGCCTAATAAGATCTCACGGTAGGAACGAATCTTCTATCCGTCACATAACTTTTTATTACAGTCTATATTGTTATAATTGTTCTATTTTATTATTAGTTATTATTGTTAATATCTTATTGTGCCTAATAAGATCTACGGTAGGAACGAATCTTCTATCCGTCACATAACTTTTTTTTATTACAGTCTATATTGTTATAATTGTTCTATTTTATTATTAGTTATTATTGTTAATCTCTTATTGTGCCTAATAAGATCTACGGTAGGAACGAATCTTCTATCCGTTACATAACTTTTATTACAGTCTATATTGTTATAATTGTTCTATTTTATTATTAGTTATTATTGTTAATCTCTTATTGTGCCTAATAAGATCTACGGTAGGAACGAATCTTCTATCCGTTACATAACTTTTATTACAGTCTATATTGTTATAATTGTTCTATTTTATTATTAGTTATTGTTGTTAATCTCTTATTGTGCCTAATAAGATCTACGGTAGGAACGAATCTTCTATCCGTCACATAACTTTTATTACAGTCTATATTGTTATAATTGTTCTATTTTATTATTAGTTATTATTGTTAATCTCTTATTGTGCCTAATAAGATCTACGGTAGGAACGAATCTTCTATCAGTCACATAACTTTTATTACAGTCTATATTGTTATAATTGTTCTATTTTATTATTAGTTATTGTTGTTAATCTCTTATTGTGCCTAATAAGATCTACGGTAGGAACGAATCTTCTATCCGTTACATAACTTTTATTACAGTCTATATTGTTATAATTGTTCTATTTTATTATTAGTTATTATTGTTAATCTCTTATTGTGCCTAATATGATCTACGGTAGGAACGAATCTTCTATCCGTTACATAACTTTTTATTACAGTCTATATTGTTATAATTGTTCTATTTTATTATTAGTTATTGTTGTTAATCTCTTATTGTGCCTAATAAGATCTACGGTAGGAAATCGAATCTTCTATCCGTCACATAACTTTTATTACAGTCTATATTGTTATAATTGTTCTGTTTTATTATTAGTTATTATTGTTAATCTCTTATTGTGCCTAATAAGATCTACGGTAGGAACGAATCTTCTATCCGTCACATAACTTTTATTACAGTCTATATTGTTATAATTGTTCTATTTTATTATTAGTTATTATTGTCAATATCTTATTGTGCCTAATAAGATCTACGGTAGGAACGAATCTTCTATCCGTCACATAACTTTTATTACAGTCTATATTGTTATAATTGTTCTATTTTATTATTAGTTATTATTTGTCAATATCTTATTGTGCCTAATAAAATCTACGGTAGGAACGAATCTTCTATCCGGTTACATAACTTTTTATTACAGTCTATATTGTTATAATTGTTCTATTTTATTATTAGTTATTATTGTTAATCTCTTATTGTGCCTAATAAGATCTACAGGAGGAAAGAATCTTCTATCCTGTCACATAACTTTTATTACAGTCTATATTGTTATAATTGTTCTATTTTATTATTAGTTATTATTGTTAATATCTTATTGTGCCTAATAAGATCTACGGTTTGGAACGAATCTTCTATCCGTCACATAACTTTTATTACAGTCTATATTGTTATAATTGTTCTATTTTATTATTAGTTATTATTGTTAATCTCTTATTGTGCCTAATAAGATCTACGAAGGAAACGAATCTTCTATCAGTCACATAACTTTTATTACAGTCTATATTGTTATAATTGTTCTATTTTATTATTAGTTATTATTGTCAATATCTTATTGTGCCTAATAAGATCTACCGGTAAACGAATCTTTATATCCGTCAATCATAATAACTTTTATTACAGTCTATATTGTTATAATTGTTCTATTTTATTATTAGTTATTATTGTCAATATCTTATTGTGCCTAATAAGATCTACGGTAGAACGAATCTTCTATCCGTCACATAACTTTTTATTACAGTCTATATTGTTATAATTGTTCTATTTTATTATTAGTTATTATTGTCAATATCTTATTGTGCCTAATAAGATCTTTAGGAACGAATCTTCTATCCGTCACATAACTTTTATTACAGTCTATATTGTCTATTTTAAATTCTTATTCCATAATTGTTCTATTTTATTATTAGTTATTATTGTCAATATCTTATTGTGCCTAATAAGATCTATTATTTAAATTTTTAAACGTAATTAGGAACGAATCTTCTATCCGTCACATAACTTTTATTACAGTCTATATTGTTATAATTGTTCTATTTTATTATTAGTTATTATTGTTAATCTCTTAGTAAAGGCCTCCGTCAGTCAGGGTTGACCATGGGTAGCATCTTAGTTGTCAGCTTGGCTAGAGCATCAACTTTTGTGACTGTAGAGGCCGAAGGAGTGACAATCTCTGTTGCAGAATATCGCGTGTGTTCTGTCTCTAGTCTGTTGGAAAGTCAGTTTGCTTTCTGCAGGCCCGCGTTTCCTTGGTGATTTGTGTCAGCTTCTCCTCCCCTGACTTGAGGTGCTTGGTCAGGGTCCCATTCCATTTGGATTGTATGGCTGCCAGGCTCTCCCAGGACTGAGTTGATGTCCACAGCTTTCATGTCATGCCTCACAACATTGAGGTATCACAGCTGTGGCTGCCTGTTGGGTCTCCTTCCAGATGCCAGCTCTAATCTCTGATTGTGCCTAATAAGATCTACAGTAAGAATGTATCTTCTATCCATCACATAACTTTTATTACAGTCTATATTGTTATAATTGTTCTATTTTATTATTAGTTATTATTGTTAATCTCTTATTGTTCTACATAAGATCTACGGTAGGAACGAATCTTCTATCCGTCACATAACTTTTATTATAGTCTATATTGTTATAATTGTTCTATTTTATTATTAGTTATTATTGTTAATCTCTTATTGTGCCTAATAAGATCTAAATCTGTAGGAACGAATCTTCTATCCGTTCACATAACTTTTATTACAGTCCATATTGTTATAATTGTTCTATTTTATTATTAGTTATTATTGTTAATCTCTTATTGTGCCTAATAAGATCTACGGTAGGAAACGAATCTTCTATCCGTTACATAGCTTTTATTACAGTCTATATTGTTATAATTGTTCTATTTTATTATTAGTTATTATTGTTAATCTCTTATTGTGCTTAATAAGATCTACGGTAGGAACGAATCTTCTATCCGTTACATAACTTTTATTACAGTCTATATTGTTATAATTGTTCTATTTTATTATTAGTTATTGTTGTTAATCTCTTTATTGTGCCTAATAAGATCTACGGTTTAAACATCTCTTCTATCCGTCACATAACTTTTTATTACAGTCTATATTGTTATAATTGTTCTGTTTTATTATTAGTTATTATTGTTAATCTCTTATTGTGCCTAATAAGATCTACGGTTAGAACGAATCTTCTATCCGTCACATAACTTTTATTACAGTCTATATTGTTATAATTGTTCTATTTTATTATTAGTTATTATTGTCAATATCTTATTGTGCCTAATAAGATCTACAATTAAACGAATCTTCTATCAGTCACATAACTTTTATTACAGTCTATATTGTTATAATTGTTCTATTTTATTATTAGTTATTATTGTCAATATCTTATTGTGCCTAATAAGATCTACGGTAGGAAACGAATCTTCTATCCGTCCACATAACTTTTATTACAGTCTATATTGTTATAATTGTTCTATTTTATTATTAGTTATTATTGTCAATATCTTATTGTGCCTAATAAGATCTTTTGGTAGGAAAACGAATCTTCTATCCGTCACATAACTTTTTATTACAGTCTATATTGTTATAATTGTTCTATTTTATTATTAGTTATTATTGTCAATATCTTATTGTGCCTAATAAGATCTCCCCAAGGAACGAATCTTCTATCCGTCACATAACTTTTATTACAGTCTATATTGTTATAATTGTTCTATTTTATTATTAGTTATTATTGTCAATATCTTATTGTGCCTAATAAGATCTACGGTAGGAACGAATCTTCTATCCGTCACATAACTTTTATTACAGTCTATATTGTTATAATTGTTCTATTTTATTATTAGTTATTATTGTCAATATCTTATTGTGCCTAATAAGATCTACGGTAGGAACGAATCTTCTATCCGTCACATAACTTTTATTACAGTCTATATTGTTATAATTGTTCTATTTTATTATTAGTTATTATTGTTAATCTCTTAGTAAAGGCCTCCGTCAGTCAGGGTTGACCATGGGTAGCATCTTAGTTGTCAGCTTGGCTAGAGCATCAACTTTTGTGACTGTAGAGGCCGATGCAGGAGTGACAATCTCTGTTGCAGAGGTCGCATGTGTGTTCTGTCTCTAGTCTGTTGGAGCTGTCAGTTTGTTTCTGCAGGCCCGTTAAACAATTGGTGATTTGTGTCAGCTTCTCCTCCCCTGACTTGAGGTGCTTGGTCAGGGTCCCATTCCATTTGGATTGTATGGCTTTGTGGCTCTCCCAGGACTGAGTTGATGTCCACAGCTTTTCATGTCATTTTTCACAACATTGAGGTATCACAGCTGTGGCTGCCTGTTGGGTCTCCTTCCAGATGCCAGCTCTAATCTCTGATTGTGCCTAATAAGATCTACAGTAAGAATGTATCTTCTATCCATCACATAACTTTTATTACAATCTATATTGTTATAATTGTTCTATTTTATTATTAGTTATTGTTGTTAATCTCTTATTGTGCCTAACAATTAGACTTTGCCATAGATAAGAAAAAATAGTAGTAAAGTAAAGCATGATTCAAAGTTAATTTAATATTATCTTTTATTCTTTGTTTATATTTTGATTAAATGTCTTTATATTCAAAAGAATATTCAAGGATAGATATTGCTGGTTATGTATATAGAGAAAAGGTTTGTCATCAATGCCCATAGAATTAAATCTAGATAATAGAAAACAACACAGCAAGATATATATGGGTCATTCCAGCTCAAATTCACCAACACCCACAAGTGACCATTTCAGAAAAATTTTAACGATGTTAAAAAAGACAAATAATTCATCTAGTAATTTTAAAGCAGTAATATTGACATTGATATAAAGGAAATTATATGGTAACTGCAGAGAAATAATCGGATTACACACAACAGGAAAATTAATTTTAATGCTGTATTTGACATGACCAGTAAATGAGAAGTTTTCAATGTGGACAGTGTCTTTTTGTATTTTGGACATTTTCAAATCAATATAAAAATAAAAACCCATAAGACATAACTAAGGCGTTTATATTTGTGTAATCTACAGTAAATATTAATTATTGTCATCAAGTTTCAAATCTGTATATACAATATCCTTGAAGGGGTGAATATCAGAAATCTGTTGAAAGCCTTATTTTGCAAAGTGCAAAAAAAATGAAGTGAAATTTCAAGATAGTCTGATGTTAAAACTATTACAAGATACAAATCTAATATTTGGGATTTATCAATAAATTTGTTCAAGGAACACCTGTGTATTTTCTGAGTGGATCACCTATGGCTATTGGTTGATTTGAGATAAAAATGATATATATATGAAAAAATTCTCAAAGTTAACCTGTAGAAAAAGACAATATTTATAAATGTAAAAGACAATAAGAAAACTGTAATAGTAGCTGACGCATTTTGTCCAATGTGGAGTTTTTCATTTAATTAATAAATTCATTTTGTTTTTGCCTTGAAAAAGTTCACATTGGACAAAACATGTCGGCTACTATTACAATTTTCCTATTGTCTTTTACATTTATGTGTGTGTGTATCTATTGATGAGAAACACTGACCTTGCAACCACGGTTTCTGCCAAAAAGGCTTCTTCAAGCAACAAGTCATCTTATATATTAATTTGCTCTACTTTTTCATTCTATCAACACAGTATTGAGCACTCTTTTAATTTGGCAATTCTTAGCTTTTTTTTTGTGAATATTATTTTCAGCAAAAAATCAAATTTTATATATATATATATATATATATATATATATATAATATGAAAAATAGTTTTTAAGTCATGCAATATTTATAGGATAAAGTGCTCAATATCAGAGATAGAGTGTATGTAAATATAAAAGTGAATATTGAAGTCAACACTCAGAAGGCGACAGACTGTTTCATGCTATACCCAATCATCAGGCCTGATGATTGCATCTAACATGAAACAGTGTCGCAGTGTTGATTCTCAATGTTGATATATATATATATATATATATATATATATATATATATATATATATATATATAGGTACATGGGTACTTCGCTGTAGTATCATGGTTAACAAGTTTATCTCACTCAATCAATTATGGCCGAGTAGTGAGTTCAGTACTCACTAGGTGCTCCATACTTGTGGCCTTGTGACATACATAGGCTACACTAAGTAAATTGCTATAAATATAGGTAGATCAATAAGTTCATAGCCTAATGAATAAAAAAAAGCATTTACTTTACATAACAAATATTTTTCAAGATAATCTCCTTCCTTAAGCCAATGTTTCACCAATAATTATATTCACGGAATATTTGTCAACATATGAAGAAACATTCAAAGGACTTATCTTGTAAGTGATTTTAAGTTTTGCAGATCCACTGTTTGTCATGGTCAGATAAATCTACTGATCTGACCTTGAAAAGTGGTGTATACAGTAGCGTCCAAAACTAAGGGACAAAATTTTAAAACCTAATATTTGTTAGAAATAACAACTGTGAAAAGCTGAAATTTTGACAACTGGTAGTCGTTATCATCCATAATAACATACTAAAATTTGAATCATTTGCAAAGGATAGAAAAAGAATTATAACAATTATTTATTTATTTTCAAAATTGGAACGTCCAAATCTATTGTACATTTTTCATTTCTATTTTTCTTATTGAGCATTTTCTTTACAACAATCCACTCATTTTTAAAAGCCTTAAATTCTAGTAATTTAAGGTGTTTTGTTAGGTATTAACGATTCATATTAGTACTACTACTACTAGTACTACTACTACATATTATTATTACTACTACTACTACTACTATACTGAAAGTTAATAACTGTGCCAAGCTATAGACTTCTTGATTTACCTTCATACATAAAAGAGAAAGAAATTCATTTGGAGCAATCTTTTCATATAAAGAAACCTAAATACTTTACTGTTTAACAAGAAAAAGAGGAAAAAAAAAAAACCCTCTTTCATGCTTTCATGAGAGCTATTATTTATTCATAGCTAGGTTAATTACAGACTGACTCTTAAATCCACTGACCCCTCTTGACTTTTAACTATATACATGAGTAATAACATTCACAGCTGTTCAAAGACCAGGAATTCTTCATATTTCTTTATTTCTCATTCTATGAATGAAGCAAAGTAACCATATAAATACTAGCTGAGTAAATAAAAAATGGACAGATTAAATTCTGTTTTTTTTTTTGCTAAAGATCATCCTTCTTTGAACATTGTGGACTGGTACTAAAGAATCACAAACAAGAACTGTACCAAATAACAAAAACTATATCACTTCAGGACTAGCAACAGCAGCAACAACTAAAATGGATAGCACATGTAACTTGAAGAGAAAGTAATCAAGATGTTGACGTCCCACACTACTTCAAACAAAAAGTTAGGAAGGAAAGCCCCACGATTCCTGGAAAGAGCAATAAAAGCTACAGGACTTGGGAAATCTGTTTTTCTGAAAAATTGATTCAAGAGAAATATTTTATAAATTTCAACTGAAAGCAGAACTGGCCGTTCGGTCAATGAATGCCAAATGTTTCCTTGTAGGGAAGCGGTTAATATCAATACTGGAAAGACTGATAACATCTACTAGACTAGGAAAATCTGTTTTCATGAAAAATTGATTTAAGAGAATGGTTTTATAAAGTTCAACCAAAAACCGTACTGGCTGCTCGGTCAATGAATGCCAAATGTTTCCTTATAGGGAAACGGCTAAATTTGATCAAGGAACAGCTGTGTATTTTCCCAGATTTTTCTGAGAGGGTCACCTATGGCCATTGGTTGATTTGAGATAAAATTATTATTATTATATATATATATATATATATATATATATAAAAAGTGAACATAAAAGTCAACATTTAGAGGCGACAGTCTGTTTCATGCTATATGCAATCGTCAGGCCACATTTCTCTATATTTCTTTATATATATATATATATATGTGTGTGTGTGTGTGTATACCTATCTATGAGAAACACTGACCTTCTTGCAACAATGGTTTCTGCTGAAAAGCTTCTTCAGACAATAATCTCCATTTTTTTTTTTAATAATTTCTTAATTTCATGTTTAAATTGTCTCTTTTATGACTTTGTGTTCGTTTATTTTTTCATAAATATTGTCATCTTTAAGAAGGACTTTCATTTTTTTTTTAGCATGCAAATCCATAATTATAATGCCACCAGATTTCTCCAGTCCAGTAACTCTATATCATCTTTCATTACAGTTAACACTATCCAAAAGAATTAAGACCAAAGAACAAGTTTCCAGTGAGGGGATTTTTAACACAGGGTCAAATAAAAGAGGAGGTTTAACAGGTAGTGCAAGAGACATGGAGAGGTTTTAGAGGCTATAATGGCAATTTGGAGTCCAGCTACGTGACAGAATATTGCAACATCTGACTTCACCAACTCAAGGGGACAAATGTGCATGGAAATTCGTTAACCCTATAATATCTAAACTCACAGCTGTATACAAGCATTTCCGAATACCAATGATGAAAGAAGGCTTTGGCAAAGATTATCCTTCTTTGAAGATTGTGGACTGCCACTACTGAATCACAAAGAATTGTACCAAATAACAGAAACCACATAACTTGAGGACAACCAACATCAGCAACAACTAAAATAGCACATGTAATGCAAAGACAAAATGATGACATAATCAAGGTGTTGACATTCCACACTACTTCAAACAAAAGGTTAGGAAGAAGACCCCCATCAATACTGAAAAGGGCAATAGCAGTTAATTAAGGCTATATCACATTGAAACACAGGTTCCCATACAAACACCAAAATTAAGCAACAGTCTGGTCAGTACCTAGGTGGGTTACCGTTTGGGAATACCAGGTGCTGTAAGCTTGCATGTGCAGGCAGTGTAATGGATAATGACTGAATTTTTGATCAGAGAGTCCAGTTTCAGTTGAGTTTGTTATATTTACTTACATGCAAATACCCTTGGATTCACCTCTTCTCTCCCCAACTATGGGTTAATTAGTAAGACTGGTATCACTAAATCATTATTATCTACAAAAAAATATTCATACAATCTAAAACTATTTTCTGGCTTTAAATAACTTGCAAAGGGTTGATAAACTGTAGAAAATGAATGACTCAATCAAATACGATAGCAGCTATTGGACTGGAGAAATCTGGTGGAATTATAATTATGGATTTGCACACTAAAAAAAAATGTAAGTCCTTCTTAAAGATGACAATATTTATGAAAAAATAAACAAATGCAAAGTCATAAAAAAGAGAACAAGTTAAATATGAAATTAAGAAATTATTAAAAAAAAAAAAAATGGAGACAGTTCCTGGTTAAAAGTCATCAACACACCCTGGAAAACACCCATACTCCATAGATTACCAAAAATGCATAACCAAATACATAATTATACTTTTACACAAGTTTCATTAATTTTTCTTCTTTTCTAATAATTTTATTCTATTCTGGACATAAATTATGTAGCTGTTGTTATTTGCCATGTTTGTATATTTAGGCAGTAATCCCTTTTTTATACAAGTTTCATTAAAAACAACTGACACGGTACTACAGTTAATAGAGAAGTACAAATATTGGATTTCATTTTTAGTTGTTATTACTTGTCGTAAAACAAGGAATTTTTTGTATGTTGTAATGTTGCATGCCTTGTGGGTTGCCAGGTCATGTAATTTAATAATTGTATATTAGGGTAGCTAACTTTCTTTTATACATGTTTCACTGAATATGACTGACAAGGAAAGCTTTTATAAATTTGTTTTATTCAGTTTTTCTTGTGTTCATCCAGTTTCCCTTTTATGAAGACTTTCATAAGAACATTAGAAATACCCAACGAAAGAAAAACTTAGAAATACCCAACGAAAGAAAAACTTAGAAATACCCAACGAAAGAAAAACTTAGAAATACCCAACGAAAGAAAAACTTAGAAATACCCAACGAAAGAAAAACTTAGAAATACCCAACGAAAGAAAAACTTAGAAATACCTTAGAAATACCCAACGAAAGAAAAACTTAGAAATACTTAAAATACCCAAGAAAAAAAAATACTTAGAAAAACTTAGAAATACCCAAAGAAAAACTTAGAAAAAAAAAAACTTAGAAATAAAACTTAAAATACCCAAAAAAAAAACTTAAAATACCCAACTTAGAAAGAAAAAAAACTTAGAAATACCTTGTTTAAGTAGACAACTCATTTATTTTAACAGTGTATATTAAATCTGCAGCCTATGAACCCAAGAAAATTTAATAAAAGAAAATGTGCTCTCAGACTGGGTTCAAATCTGCAGATTCAGCATAGGAGTAGGACAATTCTAAAAAATAAAAAAAATCTTAGAAAAAGTTTTGTTGTTGCCTTGTTTAAGTAGACAACTCATTTATTTTAACAGAATGCTTAAATGAAGAGATCAATTAAATGTTCTTGTTTTTTTACATGTGCGTACATAGACATTAATGAATTGGACAAAGTCCCACAATTTATTAAAGACATTTTTATGTTTAACATTCTTTTTTTAGATCATAACTGATTTTTCTGAGGTTTTCAAATTCCTTAATAGCTTTTGTCACAAGTATTTAAGTAAATGCTGTGTTTATAATAAACAGTATTAAAAATAACATTTACTGGCCTGAATGTCCGTAAATATTATTATTATTATTATTTATGAAATTTTCTTTAGAAAATATTCATCCTTTGACAGGATTCGAACCTGCATCCTATAAATACATGATTAAGTCATGTTAAGGCACATCAAATACGTTAAATGACGGTTCCGTTAACCACCCTAACCTCTCTTTTTCTTGAGAAAAGATTAACAGTGGATTGTTTGCACCATTTCTCCTTATTTTGAATTCAATCTATTCCTCTGAATTGTCCTGTATGCGATAGACAACAATAAACCTCAAATTGATCTCTTCATGAATCTGCAGATTTGAACAATAATCTTCTGCCATCAAATTTCAAGACATTGATGTAGGTTACATTTAATTTTCTCATACAATTAATTGACTGCCCAAATTCCAAAAAAATATATGTTGGGCTACAGCCTCTAGGATTAAAGTTAAAAATTCCAAATGATATGACACAGTGACAAAGTTAAAAAGTATGACACAGTGACACACTGACATTCACATTTTTATATAGTTTAAATACGTAAATATAACATATTATTATTAGTGAAAATACATATTATTATTACTGTTATTATTATTAATAATGTAAATACACATTATTATTAATATAAATACATAATATTAACACTTGGCTCAATGGTTAGAGCATTAGCCTTCTGATCATGAGACTAGAATTTGAATCTATCTACTCTTAATACCGAGTAGACTTTCTTCTCGATAATCCCGGAGCCGACTTTCTTCGATAATACCGGCCTTTCTTCTCGATAATACCGACTTTCTTCTCGATAATACCGGCCCGAGCCGACTTTCTTCTCGATAATACCGGCCGAGCCGACTTTCTTCTAATACCGGCGGCCCTTTCCGATAATACCGGCCGAGCCGACTTTCTTCTCGATAATACCGGCCCGAGCCGACTTTCTTCTCGATAATACCGGCCCGAGCCGACTTTCTTCTCGATAATACCCGCCCGAGCCGACTTTCTTCGATAATACCGGCCGAGCCGACTTTCTTCTCGATAATACCGGCCCGAGCCCGACTTTCTTCTCGATAATACCGGCCCGAGCCGACTTTCTTCTCGATAATACCGGCCCGAGCCGACTTTCTTCTCGATAATACCGGCCCGAGCCGACTTTCTTCTCGATAATACCGGCCCGAGCCGACTTTCTTCTCGATAATACCGGCTCGAGCCGACTTTCTTCTCGATAATACCGGCCCGAGCCGACTTTCTTCTCGATAATACCGGCCCGAGCTGACTTTCTTCTTGATAATACTGGCCTGAGGTTACAATCTCAGCAACCGTTTCTCACAGATAAAACATCACAAGCCTCTCACTGCTCTATCACTACTTCCATGGAAAGTGCTCAGACACACTACATTCCTGAGTTCCATCAGTTCTAACCTTCACAGCTAAGACCTGCCATGCCACGCCCATTGTAGCAAACCATCCTCATTCCCTCCATATTGGTGAGAAGTAAAATGTTTTCCCAATTACTACAATCTTAACCTGTTCAAGTCAAGGATCAACTTGAACTTGACTCTCCAATTTCTCATTACATACTGCTTTCCATTACACCATCCTCACATCCCATTAGGTGAAAACATGTGTTAGCACAAACATTGATGGCTTCTGAACAGTTTTGTCTACCTAATATCACTCACAAGGCCCGGGTGCCATTCAAGGTAGAGTGTGACAGAATAAGAGGCTCAGTTTATATACGTAGGAAGATAACAGTTAACCCTAGACTTGAACATTTTAAGATTGTCAATTATCTTTCACAAGAAGGAATAGCAATCACAGATAAAAAAGGAATATGTAGAGAGCCATGATCACCAATGACCTGAAGGGATATAGCATCTTAAGAGATTCTTTTGTTAATTTGCAGAGGCACACAAGAAGATTAGACTAAAGTGTAATGTACAATAAAGCCACTAAGACACAATGGATTTACACCGGGACTTGTACTCTGTAACGCTTGAGGCAGGGAGTCTACATGATAAGGTCAGTGAATGTCTCACTTCACTCCCCCAGGATAAATCAGGTTAAATCAATAATGAAATGAAAGAAAATATCTAAAGCTGAACCATAGAAGAACTCGGTAATCATCATATTATTGACCATATCAGCATCTGTTCCATTTTAAGAGACAGTGGCAGGAAATATTAAAAAAAAAAAAAAAAAAAAAAGATAAAAATATCCACAGTAAAGACAGCAGGGGAAACATTTGAGGATGAACCTGCAGAGACGAGACAGAAAGGAAACAAGTTAAAAGGTCATACCATCAGAAAATTCAAATGGAAAGAATCTGAATTCAAATCCAACTGATTTTTTTCTTGATGTTTTCTTATTGATCGCTAATGATTTCAGTAGACATATGGAAATTAAGACATCAATTTTTTTTTTTTTTACTTTTATCATCAGTCATGAAAAATTTGATTTTACAGTGAAAGTTTAAAGGCAATGGTAATATTAGCCATTTCCCTATAAGTAAATATTTGACATACATTGACTGAGCAGCTAGTACAGCTTTTGGTTAGAATTTATAAAGATCTTTCTCTTAAAATAATTTTTTTGGAAAACAGGTTCCTCCTGTCCAGTAGCTATTATCGCTCTTTCCAGTATTGATATTAGCCATTTCCCTACAAGGAAACATTTGGCATTCATTGACTGAGCAGCCAGTACTGTTTTCGGATAAAATTTATAAAATTTTCTCCTTAAAACACTTTTTAGGAAAACAGATTTCTCAATTCCAGCAGCTGACATTGTTTTTTGAATGATTGGTTTTCTCTAAAATCCAAGGAATGAACATTGATAGCAGAGAAAGAAAAAATACTCTAGAAATTGAACAAATATATCAGAGAACTCTTCCACAATGAAAGAGAACAAATGGCAATACACACAAATACTGACATAATAGAAATATTAAAATCTGAAGTGGAATCTGCACTAGATAAATTGAACAGAAATAAAGTGGCAGAGCCAGACAAAATTGTAATAGAGATGCTGGCAGCATTATTTACATTATTTGGACTATTGTCCTCATCTTCGTCGCCATATTTATCATGTTTCAGCCTTTGTACGCTCTGGCCTTCTTCAGGTGGTTGGAATGTCGAACTTAACCCTTTATTTCGCTCACTGGGGTAGACTGTTCTAGTTCCACATGCCATGTTTAATGGATGTCAGTTATCTCCTGTTAATTTCCCTCTGAAAGTTCTCCACTGCCTTCACCGGGTATTGAACTCACACTCTTTGGGTCCTGTCACTGGATCTAACCAACGCCTTTATCCATTGTGCCATGTGTCCTTGAAATGATTTTGGTATAGACAAGATTATGAGAATAATAAATGAAATCTACAACAGTGATGATATACCAGAAGATCCAAGAAGATTTATCTCATAGCATTGCCTAAGAAGGCAGGTGCACATGAATGTGAATTCCAGACAATTAGCTTAATTAGCCATATAATGAAAATTATAATCCAAATTCTGATGAATAAAGCATGAAGCAGAATCAAACTAGAAATAGGACAAGAACAGTGCGGGTTCATCAAAAACACTGGAACAAGGAATGTAATATCTATTCTCAGAATGTTATCAGAAAGAGCAGTACAAAAGCAGAAGGACATGTACCTGCGTTTTATAGATTACATAAAGGTGTTCGATAAAGTACACCCCAAATATCTAATGAAACTGCTCAGCAACCTTGATATATTTGAGTAGGATATTAGAATAATCAAGAACTTATACAGATAAAAAATGAATTCAGTGGACACACAAAAATAGAAAGGGGTGTAAGACAAGGATGTGTCTTCTCACCGGACTTATTCAACCTATACAACAAGGCAATTTTGAGAGAATTAGAAGTCCTACCAGGATTCGTTATTGGCAGTCACAATCTTAACAGAAGATATGCAGATGATACAGACATAGAAAAAAACTACAAAAACTCCTACAGAAGGCAATGAAGTAAAGCGAGGAAAAAACATCAACTGCAAGAAAATAGAATGCATGGTTGTTAGCAAATGTATGATCCCAAAGCGCAAATTGGAAATACAAAAATGAAACAAGTACAAAAATTGAAATATCTGGGAAGTGTTTTAACAGAGGACGGAAAGTGTGACACTGAAATTTGTTATGTGATATCTGTTCTCCTGGACAATCTCCTCAAAGATGATGAGATTTGAAGCAACAGCAATGTGGTTCTACAGAAATGTCCAACAAACAGAATTGACAAAGTTTGCAATAAACAATAACAAAAGAAAAGAAAAGGCAAAAATAGTACAAAGCAAACAATATATGCAAGACAAAAGTACGCAAAGCAAAAGTAATAAGGCAAAAAGGTTAAAAACTATGAATTGTGTTAACACACAAAAGGGATACAGACAAGTGATCACAGCATTCTGATTTCAAGACAAGAAAGAAAAGAATTATGGCGGATGAGACCAAGAAGTGATCTATCTTATAGGCTAGGAAGAAATCCCAGCATGCATCTGGATGTTTTGTCTATAAATTTGTCGAGGTTGTTTTTACAGTCATTTCAAACAGTGATTAGAACCAACGTTATTTCATTTATGAAGTTCAAACAAAACTATCACACTCAATGAAAAATCAAGAGAAATAAGATAAAATATATACACAAAAAAATTAATAAATTTTTATTACAATGTTTTATCAAATAACAAATTAAGACTAATCTCTCTTGGGTAGTCAATAAGTTACATTGAAGCTGTGAAGACAGTTCTTGAAATTTTCAAAATGGTTGCAATGCTTTTGGGATAGAGTGATTGTTGCAGCACAGGAATAATGAGTAGGTAAAGATAGACATTTTGTAATGAGGTTATATTTCACATTCATAGGAAGAGTTGAAAGATATTTAAAAGGTAGTAAGAAAGAAAGAGAGAAATGTAGAAAAAAAAGAGAAAGAAAGAACAAGAGAGACCATAAAAGAATGGGATAAAAGGAAGATATAGGAAAAATAGAGAGAAAAGGGAAATAAAAAGGAAAAAGGAGAGAGAGGAGAAATAAAGTAAGGAGAGAGAAGAAATAAAAGTAAGGAGAGAGAGAGGAAATAAAGTAAGGAGAGAGAGAGGAGAAATAAAGTAAGGAGAGAGAGAGGAGAAATAAAGTAAGGAGAGAGAGAGGAGAAATAAAGTAAGGAGAGAGAAATAAAGTAAGGAGAGAGAGAGGAGAAATAAAGTAAGGAGAGAGAGAGAGGAGAAATAAAGTAAGGAGAGAGAGAGGAGAAATAAAGTAAAGAGAGAGAGAGGAGAAATAAAGTAAGGAGAGAGAGAGGAAAATAAAGTAAGGAGAGAGAGGAGAAATAAAGTAAGGAGAGAGAGGAGAAATAAAGTAAGGAAGAGAGAGGAGAAATAAAGTAAGGAGAGAGAGAGGAGAAATAAAGTAAGGAGAGAGAGAGGAAATAAAGTAAGGAGAGAGAGAGAGAAATAAAGTAAGGAGAGAGAGGAGAAATAAAGTAAGGAGAGAGAGAGGAGAAATAAAGTAAGGAGAGAGAGAGGAGAAATAAAGTAAGGAGAGAGAGAGGAGAAATAAAGTAAGGAGAGAGAGAGGAGAAATAAAGTAAGGAGAGAGAGAGGAGAAATAAAGTAAGGAGAGAGAGAGGAGAAATAAAGTAAGGAGAGAGGAGGGGAAAAAAGAAAGAAAGAACACGAGAAAAACATTGCAACCCTGCAGACAGCACATCTATTTAAAATATTACAAGTATTTAGGTTTGGCAAAAGGCCAGAATACAAATTGTTTCTCCCAACTAAAACTAAAAACAAGAAAAGGATATCCTGAATGCTTGCTCATAAACTGAAAGAAAAGATTTTTTTTTTATTTCTTAATGCATATCTTGGCATATTCAAAATCTTCTTTAATAAAAACCAATGTCTATTTTAACCATTTTCCTTTTCACAAGAAGCTGGTCTTATGACAGCTTCTCTACTGATCACTGAAAGCCAAAAGGTTACAGAAATTCAAACTTTACTAAATATAGCTTTATTCCTTTTTTCTTCCTGAACATCTGCCACTGACATCTTTAATGTTTATTTATATATTCTAGGATTGATATATTATCATCTTCATTATTAGATGAAGCAACATTAATCAAAAACTGAAATAATTGACAATGTTTCTTTCATTGCAATTAGTAAGAAAATCATTATATAATTGTTAATACTAATAAAAACAAACAATGCAACATGCAAATTACAAAATTAGAAAAATTCAAAATCAAATAAATACAATTTAAATATCTGAGAAGTATTTTAGTAGAGGACGGAAAGTGCAACACTGATGTCCGAAGGTGCATTGGAATAGGGAAAGAAGCCTTCCAAAAGCTAAGCAAAGTATTAAGAGAAAAATAGCATTATGAAAAAAAGACTACTGAACAGTACCTGATGTGACCTTATGTAAAAACACTGTCTACAGGGGAAAAAAATGCTTTCTTTTTATCAAGAGCAGAACAATGAACAATCTTGTGAATTAGTCCATGAATAATAGAAGCATTGAAAGAGCAAAAGTTTATACAAAATACAAAGATTTTTGTCTGAATTTCTGGGTTGAGGAGGAATTTATTATTTACACTATTTATATTTGGACTATTCTCCTCATCTTTGTTGTTTTAGGCTGTTGTGCCCTCTCACCTTCCTCAGGTGACTATTGATCTAGATAGCATAAAGGGAATTTTGAAATGAACTCATTATTTAATATACAGGGGTAGAATATTCTAGCAATACTACTGCTCATGTCTAGGGATATTGTCTAACTATTATTTAGCACTGTCTAATTATTGTTTGCCTGTTTCTACTGACTGCAAGTACAGCCACTAGGCCATTGCCCCAAGACAACGGCCTAGTGTATAAAAGCGGGCACTTATGAATTTGGTAACAGTAGTTGTGAGTTCAATCCCTGAGTCTAGCAGTATGTACTTGTACTCAGAAACTGAATTTTTGATTAGATATATATTATATATAGTTTATGCAAAACTAGGTAATCCATATGGGTAGACCCAAGGAGGATGATATCCAGAGAGCTCAATGTAAATTCAGAGCAAATAAATTTGAATATAGATAGATAGATAGATAGATAGATAGATAGATAGATAGATAGATAGATAGATAGATAGATAGATAGATAGATAGATAGATAGATAGATAAAACCTAGTTGAGCCAGACAAACCTACCCAGGTTTCACCTAAGTGGATTGTCAGGGAAAGCTGGCCCTGACGATCCGCTTAGGTGAAACCTGGGTAGGTTTGTCTGGCTCACTAGGTTTATCTAGGTCTGCTCTACGGTTGTATTGAGCTCTTTTGTTAGTTAGTTGTTTACTTGTATCGTGGTTTTTTTTTTTGGGCTTTGAACCTGTATCTGTGCAATTTTTTCGACAGACTTTCATGTTTCTAGCTCTTTCTTTTTTTAAAACCTTTTTTCCTTAGAGATTGATTTGATTATTGGCAAATCAAAATTCAAAGGTTTTTCGAAACAAGTATAGTTACCTATATATATATATATATATATATACACACACACACACGGTGAATCAAAATTGTTAACACTAATATGAGAGGAATCATTTATTCAGAGTTTACTGAACAGTCTCCACCTGTCCACCAGCATGATTGATGTGCAAAAACCAGCGATCAACAGTAGAATTAAGTGCCTTGACACACATTTCATGGGGAATATTTGATATTTCACCTTTTATTCTGTCCTTGAGTTCTTCGAAGTCTCTAACTTTTTTGCTATACATGCGATCCTTTATCATACCCCATAAACAGGATATAATTGGCCCGTATTTCTTTAGAACTCCAATGGTGACTGCAAATGCTTACTTACAAATGCTGCAAGAGTTTGCCATTGATAATGTGCCCCTACAAATCAGACAAGTGGGGTATTTGCACCACCTTGTTTTGCCTGTACTATTCATGCCCGTCTTGATCAAAGTTTCCCAAATTACTGGATAGGTTGTGGTGGACTATTGGCATGACCACCACACTCCCCTGATCTGATACCCTGTGACCTCTGGTTTAGTGGATATGATAAAGGATCACATGTATAGGAAAAAAAATTTAGAGACATCAAAGAATTCAAGGACAGAATAAAAGATGTAATATCAAACTTCTCCCATGAAATGTGTGTCAAGGCACTTAATTCTACTGTTGATTGCTGTTTTTTGTGCATCAATCGTGTTAGTGGAAACTGTTCAGTAAACTCTGAATAAATGTTTCCTCTCATACTAATGTTAACATAATTTTGACTCATCCTCTCATACTAATGTTAACATAATTTTGACTCATCCTCTCATACTAATGTTAACATAATTTTGACTCACCCTCTGTGTGTGTGTGTGTGTGTGTGTGTGTGTGTGTGTGTATATACGCACACACTCAAACATTATTTTTAGTGAATACTTGTATTTGAGTAGATGTTCCATTTATTTATTAACCATTATATTTATTTTCATCTACCAGCTTGAATATTCAACTGCCAGAGAGTGCATATTTTTATAGTAAAATTCCTCAAATATTCAGGCCAGTAGACAAAAATAAATATACTGTTTAATAAATAAACAGGGCATCTATTCAAATATGAGTATCAATTGAAAACAATGCTTAAGTAATAAAAATCTGTTGGATTAATAAATAAAAAATCCATTCCTTCTTTTAAATACAAGATATACACACACATATACATATATATATATATATATATATATATATATATATATATATATATATATATATATATATATATATATATTAAAGACATTTTATGTTTAACATTCTTTTTATAGATACAAGTATTTAAGTAAATGCTAATTTATAATAAACAGTATTAAATAACATTTACCGGCCTGAATGTCCGAGAAATTTTCTTAGAAAATATTCGTCCTTTGACAGGATTCGAACTTGCATCCTAAACGGAACCGTCATTTACGCTGATGTGCCTTAACCGACTTTTGTCCGCATGGGATGCAGGTTCGAATCCTGTCAAAGGATGAATATTTTTTAAAAAATTTTTTTTCAAACTCGAAATTTATTTAATACTGTTTATTATAAAACAAAATTTACTTAAATACTTGTATCTATAAAAAGAATGTTAAACATAAAAATGTCTTTAATAAATATATATATATTTGTCCAATTCTAATGTATGTAAAAAAACAAGAACATTTTTTCAGACATTAATATTGTTAGTGATGTAAATATAAACCTTACACAGTTCTTCCTATTGAAATAATCAACTAATTTTACTCTTAATCAGTTATTAATGAATAAATTCCTCTTTTCCTTAAAAATATAAATTAATTAAGTGAAAGTGAATTTTATTTTCATTAACAGTTTCCCCTTCTATTTCTTCCTTGAATTTTTATTAAATTTTTACTTTCAAGAAAGAAAACCGGAAGAGAAATTTAAAAGTAATTTCCTCCTTGCCGACAACAAGATATCAATTTTGCAAACAAAACTGGGGTATTAGGTTGAGTACAGAGTCCCCTTCATAACCAATTATTTACAGGGGATACAGAGTTTATGAATTTAAGTGCAGTACTAGATTGCTGGCAAGATCACATCATTTTACAGTTGAAATGGCTGGATGTAACCATAAGTTCTATGCTAATAATTTCTTCACTCACAAGTCTCACTTCCAGCTTTTGCTTTCCAGACAAGCTTGATCTTAAAAAAATTTAAATGCAATATCAATTATTATCTACTATCTTCTTGATTACTTTTCTTTTATAGTTCTTGCTCCTTAATATTTTGTTTTGATTATTCTTTCAACCTTGTCTTAGTGGCTTTATTGCCTTGTTTGGGGTGAAATGATTAAAAACATTATTTCCTCTTGCATTTATGACAATTGTTAGCTTAGACCCTTTTCATTCCTTAGTAGCAGTGACCATAAAATTTTGACGGCAGAATTAATTTTACTCTATGGTATCTTGATTTTATGAATTTAAGCACAGTACTAGATTGGCAGCTAGGTCTCAACATTTTACAGTTGAAATGGCTAAATGTAACCAAGTTCTATGCTAACAGTTTCTTCTATCACACTTCTCACTTGTGGAACTCTTTTCTGGCTTCTTGCTTTCCTGTCTACTTTGATCTTTAAAAATTTAAATGCAATGTCAATCGTCATCTTCGGTCTTCTTAATTCTTGTTCTTTTATTGTCTTCTGCTAATTAATGCTATATTTTTTTTTCTCATATTCTTTCACTTAGTAACCCCTTGCATCCTAGTAGCTTTATTGTCTTGCTTGGGGTGAAATAATTAAAAAAAAAAAAAAAAAAATTCTCTTTGTGTCGAATTACTTACGAGGAGTATAAGCACCCATACCCAATTATTTACGGGGAGTAAGGAGTCCCTTTTTTAAGCAATTATTTACTCAAAATATAGAGTCCTCTTCATAACCAATTATTTATGAAGAGTATGGAGTCACTTTTGTGCTCAATTATTTATAGGGAGTATGGAGTCTCCTTCATTTAGGCTGAGTACATCATTCCCTTTATACTCCTTATTTACAATGAGCAAGTTTTAAGGGAAATGGAAACAAAAAGGACATTTGTGCTTAGAATTAGAAAGACGGTTGAAATTTCTGGGACACATAATGAGGAAAGTAGGCACACTCATAGAATATACAGAAGGCAAGAGAAGCAAGAAGAATGTGATATAGAGTACAAAGCTTACTTTAGTATATCAGGATAAACCCACCACATATTGGGGTCACCACAGATCAACTCCTTTTAGATCATAGGTTACTGATAGACATTAAATTTGATTCAGACTTCTTCTATGTCCTGGCCTGAATCACATACTACACTAGGACATTGACTGAGAATAGAAGAAAGAGGATCAAAATATCTGTAATAACTATCGTGCTTGAAATCACTCCCATGAACACTAAAATTAGGAATAAAAGAATTAGAGTTTCAAAAAAAAAAAAAAAAAAAGAAAAGAAAAGAGAGGTAAGATTGTCTAAGCCACAGTATGTCTGAGAGATCTGAGTTTTTGGTTTGGTTTGATTTATTTTACGGCATATCAACCTCAATGGGTTATTTAATGCCAACAAGATTGTTATTGCTAGTAATATTTTTTTTTTAAGTATTTTTAATAATATTTTTTCCAAAAAAGTATTGTTGGTAATACTTTTTTTTTTTCAAAAATGTATTGCTGGTAATAATTTTTTTCACAAAGTATTTCTGGTATCAAAACCTATTTTTACACTTTCATAGTATTTTGACCCCAGTTTGGGGGTTAAATATTTACCCATAGCTGGGACCCTAACAGGTGCTACTATCCCAGGTCAGGGTGTATCTGGGAACACCAGCAATTAAGAGGTGTTTCCATGCTCCTCAAAACCTCCTGATCAGAGGCCTTGCTGCTGGATGTAGTTTATCGTCTTACCCAGGATGTGGATGTAGTTTATCGTCATACCCAGGATGTGGATGTAGTTTATCGTCATACCCAGGATGGGATGTGGATGTCGTCATACCCAGGATGTGGATGTAGTTTATCGTCATACCCAGGATGTGGATGTAGTTTATCGTCATACCCAGGATGTGGATGTGGTTTATCGTCATACCCAGGATGTGGATGTAGTTTTATCGTCATACCCAGGATGTGGATGTAGTTTATCGTCATACCCAGGATGTGGATGTAGTTTATCGTCATACCCAGGATGTGGATGTAGTTTATCGTCATACCCAGGATGTGGATGTAGTTTATCGTCATACCCAGGATGTGGATGTAGTTTATCGTCATACCCAGGATGTGGATGTAGTTTATCGTCTTACCCAGGATGTGGATGTAGTTTATCGTCTTACCCAGGACAGCTGAGAGATTTGGGATTTGTCACTTATTAGCCATTTACACATAAGGAAATATTCACTATTCATTGACTGAGCAGCCAGTACAACATTCGGTTGAAATTAATGAAATCTTTCTCTTAAAACAATTCTTCAGGAAAATAGGTTTCTCAAGTCCAGTAGCTGTTATTGTTCTTTCTCTCAGTATTGATGGCCAGGGGTGGGGGTATGTTCCTTCCTAACCTTTACTCTGAAGTATTATGGCTACATTTGTATTCTTTCTGTACACACATTCCACAAATGCTAAAGATATGGGTGACATTTTCTAGCTCCATGCCACACAGTCTGCACTTGTCCAAATTCACTTGTTGATAGATGTCCTTCCAGATAGAATTAGTATTCAGCAATTGGCCTTGGGTGAGTCGGCTTTCAGACTTGTGTTTCAATTCGCCTTTCGTTCGCCAGTCCTATGAATCTTGTCTTAATGACCTTGTTGTTGGTCTCAAACTGTCCATGAAGTGACCATTGCCTCTTTTACTTTTAGCTTCTCTTTCAGTACACTCTTCTTGTATTCTTCTTTGTTCTCGATTCTTTACTTTACAAGGTTATAGTATAGACCCCAACGCCCCAATCATAACTGGGATAACAGTGGCCTGATCGTCCCATATTCTGGTAACATCAATCTGGAGGTCAGTGTATTTATAAAAAAAGGCTTTTTCAGTTTCTTTGATTTTATGGTCATCAGGAACAGCCACACAGATGAAGAAATTTTTTTTTTTTTTCAACACAGTGGTATCTGGTTTGGTTGGCTTTAAGGATGCAATCTGCTTGGCTATTAAAATCCCATAAGATCTTGACTTGGTCATTTCAATCCCCTTCTGTCGTTTGTGGTGGCACTATTTTTGATTGACTTCAAGTTTATAGGCAGCAATGCAGATGAGAGGACACTTTATCATGGCAGAGTTTGTATTCATTTTGCACATTCATGCCATAAGCAGTAATTGTGTAGGAGACATTTTCCACTTCCATGCTACACAGTCTGCACTTGTCCAAATCTACTTGTTGATAGATGTCCTTCCAGACAGAATTAGCATTCTGGGTTTCTTCTGTTGTTGTTGATAAGAAGGAAAGAAGAAAAGAAAAAGAAGAAAAGGAAAGAAAAAAAGGAGAGAAAAAGTAAAAAGAGAGAAAATGGAAAAAGAGAGAAAAAGGAAAAAGAGAGAAAAAGGAAAAAAGAGAAAAAGGAAAAGAGAGAAAAAGGAAAAGAGAGAAAAAGAAAGGAGAGGAAAGAAAAAGGAAAGGAAGAAACAGAAAGAAAAAGAAAAAAGATGAAAAAAGAATGAAAAAGAAAAAAAAAAGAATTATTTGGGCTATGAAGGTGATAATAACTGAAAATAGATATTAATTTTGCTATTGCCTGTGGTCAAATTTTTGAAATCTTACAAGGCACCATACATTTTGCTTTTCCATTTAACACATTGACTGACAACCAAAAATTAGTATCAGGTCATGTGAAGCAAATATTTCTTTTTGGTATTTTTAAATATTTTGTAAAATCATGCTAGATATCAATGAAAGTTTTGTAGAGCTAATATTTTTGCTGAAAATATCCAATGTTTTTTTTTTTTTTTCCTAATCTCAGAATCTATATCACCAACTAGTGATGACAGATACTTTTTTGAATGCAGAATATTCTTTCAAAATGATAGATATATGCATAATTTTCTAACAATTATTTACTTCATGGCAAATAAAGAAGTATTATTACATATGCTATAAGTAGGATTTAACCCTCTAGCATTCAACCCTCACAACCCCACCCTATAAATATTGGCTCTCGATGTTCAACCAGCCATAACCCACCCCATATAAACTCTGGCATAATATATGACATGATGACAAATAACGCAGGAAGTCACGCAAACGGTGAGACACTGAGATCTGATATTTGGTGGGAGTGAGCATGTTGAATGCAAAAGGGTTAAATTTAATTTTACATTGACAAGACATTCAAGTAAGTGTTAAGAGAAGCCGAGATGCCATTTGCATCTTCCCAAAATTCCATAGGAAGCCACAGACGTTGGAATGTGCAAAGAGTATCTCCAATATTTGACAAAGCAATTTAAAATGAAAATATAGATGTTACCAATATCTGGAAACACAGCATAAACTAAAATACCATATCACCAATATATGGTTACATGACAGTCAATGTCTTAACAGATACATGTCTACAAGAAGGAGTTTAATCACTATGTCTTGACTATTAGCGTTTACGTATCAGACAGTATGAATGGTAAAATCTCAAAGAATGTGGACTCTTTGGCATATGACACTATTATTATTATTATTATTGGTGTCGCACATTTATGTAGTCCTTGCAAATTCTGTTCTTAATGCATGGTGTTAACAAAACTCCTCATGACTCAAGAACTTTTTGACGGCTCAGAAAGGTAGCCCATCTAGAAGGAAAACCCTGGTTTTAACCTCCACCTAACACCTCTCTACATTCACCTGCATTGCAGTCATATTCAAACGCAGAAAAGGTTGTGGAAGTAAATCCAGACAGAAAGCCCATAGTGAAGGTACGGCTGTGAGACAAGGAACATGTAGTCTGGGCAGTGCACAGTTTCCATATATCGTCGCCCTGGAGAGCTCACTCTGGTCTAATCACCAAAAGACTGAGATTTTACCAAACAGGGCACTATCTTTATTTCAGATACCTATGAGAAGTTTCCTGACAAATAAAGAAGCATTACTACATGCTATAAATATGATTTAGTTTTATTTTATAATAATGGCTACATCACCATATATTAATAACAAATTTAATTCTGAAAATATTACTAATATTGGAGCAGAGTCAATAATTTCTTTCATTAAGGTTTTTTTTTTTTTTTTAATACCAACTATACATATATAAGGGATTTAAATAAACATTAAGAAAAACAGAATGTCATATGCATTTTTGGCATGAATGGAAATGCTCCTTCAGCAATATATGGTGAAAAGGCAGTTAATTGATTGATTTATTTGTTTCACAGAATTTATGGGTCATTTAATGCCAAAATTTAATTTTCTTGGAAGTTTTGAAGTAATAAAAATATCATACATGTTATTCTGCTTTCACAATTGAATACATGGTAGATGATACTCAGCTTTTGAGCATATACATTTTTGTATGGATATAATTACTAGAGGCGGTGATATGTGTGTTTTATGTTGTAGTTGAAGTTATATTTTGGAAGACAGTTTAAATTTAAGAAATTGTTGAATATTATAGGGATTAATGTTGTGAAAGTATTCTTTCATGTTGGTTGTTTGGTTGATTTTGTTTAGTGGCATTCCAACCCCTATGAGTTAATTAATGCCAATATTTAAATAATTTGAACACAATTTTATGGCTTCAACTAAATATATTTTGAATGCTATTGTATGCCTTCAATTACAGATAAAACGTATTGTTGGTATTTTTACTTTAAAAATGTATGTTTATACTTTTATAGTATTCTGTTTGGGGCTTCACAATTTACCTATAGCTCAGACCCCCTAACAGGTACTACCACCCTGGGTCAGGGTAGACCTGGGAACAACAGCAATTAAGAGGTGGTTCCACACCCCTCAAAACCTCCCAATCAGAGGCCTTGCTGCCAGATGTAGTTTATCATCATACCTAAGACTTACAAGGTAGTCAACATGTTAATAATGTTTGAAATGTAAACCCTGTAGAAACAATGGGACAATGTTATCACCAACCTTCTTGGCTATCTACAGCCCAGTTCAATCCGGATTGGCTTTGATTCAAGCCTGATCACTGTTCATTTTATCTGCAACTTAGTTTTCTCCTGACATATTTTCTTTGGGAGATGTCCAGCTGAGGCATAAGCACTGAAGAAGTGGAACTTATCCAAGACCAATGACCAATCTCTTTGTTAACTGTCCGACACTTTTTCTCTCACACAGGAACGGTATTGATGCAAGAGGTGAAAACGAGCTACTTTTAACTTATTTCTTAAAAAAAAAAAGTCAATTGTTAACTTTATTTAATTTTACTTTTAATATAGTTTGTTTTTATTATAGTTTGGGCAAACTTGGACCTTCATGTCTACAAAAAAAAAACAAAGTGCCAAATGGACTGATTTTCCCTTGAAACCACTACTATTTTAACTACCTTCACTCCTCGGTTATTGTATTAAAGAGCTGTGTTCTTTGCCTAGAAAGCATGACATCGGAAATTAATTGTTCCTTCCTTTTCATGTTTTCATCACACAATTACATCTTAAAAGACAACCGTGAAAAGAAATTAACAACTTTTGTAATGCCGGTTATAGGAGACACTTTGTAAATCACAGATACAATAATAGTAACATCTTCAAACAATACTCGGTCAGATGTCACTGATTCAATATATATATATATATATATATATATATATATATATATATATATATATATATATATATTTTCCTTTATCTATCACGTGATCTAATTATTTCAAGATGAGGTCAAGTGTGCTTACTCTCTGGCAATCTGTGTTCAAACCCAAGTGTCAGCAGCAGCACTTTATTCCTCTATGACATCAACAAACCCCTTGAAAATGGCTAAAAAAAAAAAAAAAAAGTGTCCGAAAGTGTTTGGGATAATACACACTCTAGACATACATATATATCATTCCATCACAAACAAGGCAATAAACTCACTACAGGGAGTTACTGAGTGGGAGAGAATATGAGAAAAAAACATTATTAAGAGAGAATAATAAAAGAACAAGAATTAAGACAGAATATAATGATTGATATTGGATTTAAATTTTTAAAGATCAAATCTGACTGAAGTAAAATTCTGAAAGAGAGTTCCACAAGCGAGAAGTGCGATAGAAGAAACTGTTAACATAGAACTTAGGGTTACTTCTAGCCAATTCAACTGTGAATTGATGAGATCTTGCTGCCAATCTAGGACAGCACTTAAATTCATAAAGTCTAGATACCATAGCAAAGAGCTCATCTGAACAATTGCCATGAAAATATTTATAGAAAAGGCACAGGGAAGCTACATTATGGTGGAGGAAAGTGACTGAAGTCAAGATGCCAATAATATTGCTAACAACAAAGATGAGGACAATAATAATATCAACGTAGATATTTTTTAATTAAAATTGTAATATGAGGAAAAAAGAAAATAGAGCTGTTTAGCCCACAAATCCTTCTAAAACAAATTACAGAAAAGTGTTTTACCAAGTGCGATACCTGTTGATGTTGTCTAGTAATCTCTTTAAATAAATAAGCTATTTTTTTTTTCATTTTGTACTGGCTCTCAAATAGGCTCAGCTGAGGATTTAGGATAAGCTGTAAATCCTCTTTATCACAATATTAGTTCTTATAAACCAATAAATTTCGTAAAATAATCTTTAAAAAATAGTTTTGAAATATGTGTGCACTATATTTCATCCAATGATATAAACTGTAATTATTGCAATCATGACAAATCCGTTAACCCACTGGTGCCATAGAGGCACCACATGTGCTGCATCCATAGCAACAGTGGTGTGTCTAGGGCAAGATAGACTGACAAAGCCCAACCCTCTATAGGCAGATTTGAATTCAGTTTTCCTTCTTATACCCCAATTAGATAGGTGTGTATCCCGAGTCATAAAATTCTTAAAGGACACAGTAAGTTTCCCATCTGTGTGTCCCAGGGAGAGCAATACATTGCATATATTCTCTCAAATACTTTTTATTAATTCTTCTTTTATTTCTATCACTTACTCTTTTCTTCTTTCATGGTGGTGGTATGAAATAGACATTAATGTTGACTTACCAGAATATTTGTTTGTTTAAGTTTGCCAACTGTTGCTTTACTGTTTGCTTTAAATTTATTCATTAAAAAAAAAAAAAAAAAAAAAAACTTCTGTTCTGTTAATTTAAAAATCTTTATCAGAATTCTAAAAAAAAAAAATAAATAAAAAAAATAATAATATAGTTTCTTAATTGAACTGTGATTAAGTGCAAAATACTGTTTAATTTTTTTAAAAAAAATTGTTCTGAACAATTAGAGTAATTTGACATGATTATGATTAAAATTGTTTTTGGGGACTATGGTTTTAAAAAAAAACAAAAAAAACAAAAAAAACAACAAAAAACAAAAAATAACTTAGTTTGCAGGACCCATCCAAATCACCACCTGTGTGTTCCAGAGACTCACTACATTAAAAACCCATCAACATAACTGCTGGGGGAGAAGACGTGGATTCATGCCTTTCCCAAGGGTATTAACATGTAAGGGAATGTAATGAACTTAACTGGAATTCGAACTCGCTTCTCAGATTCCTCAATCCGAGCCACAACCCATTACTCCACCATGCCTCTTCAGGCCAGAAGAGTTGGATTCATGCCTTTCCTGAGGGTATTTGCACTTAAGTGAATGCAATGAACTCAATTGGAATTTGAACTTCGCTCTCCATTTCCTCAGATTCACAATCCATTAGAAGAAAAAAATTACTATAACTATTATTATTATTATTATCATTAATGATATAATAATGATGATAATGATCAAACAGTATTGGAAGAGGTGAAAAGAAAGAAACTTATCAATAGCATGGGGAGACTACAGAAAGGCGTTCGACAGTGTACCACACTCATGGATAGAGAAGGGCCTAAAAATATACAGAGTACGTCCCACAATGGTCAAATTCATAGTGAAGAGCACGAAAAACTGGAAGACTACACTAAACCTAAACCATACAAACGGGTCATTAACACTGAGATCAATCAACATCAAAAGCGGGATCTTGCAAGGAGATTCATTGTCACCACTGCTCTTCTGCTTTGTATTAGTGTCACTCAACTGCCTACTGATACAAGTCACAGAATGGCAAACTGGATCACCTATTCTATATTGATGATCTTAAAACATTTGCCAAGTATGATAATCAGCAGAAAAACCTACTCACCATTGTCAAAACCTTCAGCAAAGATATTAGGATAGGTTTTGGAATCAACAAATGTGCCAAAGTCACCTTCAAAAGCAGTAAACTAACAAAAACTACAGATTTAGACCTTGATATCAACAACAAGATTAAGGAACTAGACCAAGATGGTACATACAAATACTTAGGAATTAATGAAGGAGATAGAATACGATATTCAGTTATGAAGAAAAATATCCAAAAAAGAATATTGTAGGAGAGTGCAGTTGATACTAGAAAGCAAACTTAATGGAGCCAATAAAATGAAGGCTATCAACACACATAGTAACATAGAGCTTCAACATTATTAAATGGAAGTTAAATGACACTAAAAGATTGGATGTTAAGACCAGAAAAATGCTTACCCAAATGAGGATGCACCATCCAAAATCTGATGTTGATTGGTTGTACGTACCAAGAGCCTTAACTTCAACTAACTCTAAAAACTACAACAATCATATTGGAAGCAAACAATGACCCTCTCCTACAAATAGTAAAACACCAAATCCACTCGATCAACAAAGAAGCTGTATTGTTCAAGAAACAGTTTAATATGCCTGAAACCCTACCAACAAAAAATGAAGCGAATACCATCTATGCCAAACAAGTATAACAGAAAGCAAGACAATTTGGCCAAATGAAATTACAAAAAAACTGAGAGGACAAGGTGTTGCATGGCAAATACCTAAAAAGAATGAAAGTAACAGATGTGGACCAACAGAAAACACATCAGTGGCTGAGGAGCACTGGATTGAAAGCTGAGACAGAAGACCTAATTATTGCAGCTCAGGACCAAAGCCTTGCAAACCAGATGCTATCACTGTCACATAATCAAGGATGAAACTAACTCAAAATACAGGATTTACCAATTCAAACTGACAGAAAAATAAAAGCCAACAGACCTGATGTTATCATAAAAGACACAAACAGTTTTATTTGTCCACCTTTTAAGTTTTAACAAGCAAAGGTTTTCTCTAAATATAATGCAATCTCCTTAAAATGTTTTATGTGGTATTTTTCAATAAATGGAACAAATTTAGGGGTGACAATTCAAACTTCAGCATGTACTTCAAAAATAAGAGACACCCTAATATATTTATAATATTGCAACAATAATATTCTAAGCAGAAAGGCATCATGCTATGCATTGTGGTTTAACTCATGTATATATTCTGATAAAGTACAAAGAGTACCTAATTCTGCAGGACAATGAATAAAAATAAATGCAAATTTTGAATTTGCTTACAGACGTTTACTAAGAATTAAATATGAATTATCACAGCAACTTAATAAATAAATAATAAAGTGTCTTCAATCTTATCGGAAAAACTTAATCACTAATAAATTTTACTGTCTAAAATAAATTTGTGTACTTTTAAAGAAATTTTAGCAAACTTTACAAATTTTCAAAACTATTAGGAAGTTGAACGCTAAATAATGCCAATATCAACTTGATCATTTTTCTAAGGTATGGGCTTCAGCTGTTACAAAGCATTAAAATATAAATAAGATTAAAAATGATTAAAATCTTAATAAGGATGAGAAGAATTGTAAATGTGTTTTTCTGCATCAGATTGATTTTTTTCAGTTATTTCTTTAGAAGATGCAATTTTACTAGTTTTATTTTAAAAATATTTAAACAAACCATGTTAAAAATGGAACAAAATATAGCTTAATCATGTCACATAAGAATAGGATAAAAATACTTGTTTTTAACATTTTTTTTCAATACGTTTCTACTAATAAAACTTGCATCTCGTTTGGCTCCGAAGAGGAATAAATGAGAAATAAGTTTACAATATTTTAAATGCCATGATAATTTAACACAGAAAAGTTCAATTATGCCAAAGAAAAATGTTAATAAATAAAATTAAATACAATTTTTGACAGAAATTAAATTTTAGATTTTTTAATATAAACTTTTATCTTTTTTCAGGAAACTTCAAATAAAAGTTTTATTTTTTTAAGTAAATAAAGATGAAAATCTGTTTCAGAAGCTACACAATTTTAAGAAATACATGAATTTCCATGGAAACAAATAAGTTTCATAAAAAGAATGTTTACTTTTTTTAAGTTTCAGTTAATGAAAAGTTATTTCTGTTTATATAATATGTTATGTAAACAAAAATAAATATTTTTCAATAATCAAGACAAAAATGATTTTATGGATTAAAACTATTATAAAAACAAATTGTTGTAATTTAACTGCCTCATCACAGGGACAATTTGTGACAAGGTCAATATTTTATGTGAAGAAATCAAATGTGATATTGGCAGGAATTCCATACATTCATTTTTTTTTTCTTTTCTATAAATTAAAAAAAAATTAAAAAATTGTCTTAAAAGAGAGCCTGGCTGAACAACAATATGAATTCATTTTGTGTTTATATTATTATATTACATACTTTTGATTATAATTATTAAATTAATAATTTATAATATTAAATGGGTGAATTAACAATGTTTAAAAAGAAATTAAAAAATAAAAATTTTATTTTGAACTGAACCAGACTTTAAACTAGTGAGCTTCAAGGAACTAACAAACGTTCAAAAAGCGAGTAGAAACTTGCACTTTTTTTTTTTTTTTTTTTACACAAGTAAAATAAATTTACATCATGCTATACTTGGGGGTTATTATAATCTATAGATTTTAGCTTTACTGATAGTTTAAAATCAATAAATATTTATATCTTTTTATCATTAGTATCAAGAATGGAAAATTAAGTTTTAAAAAAAAAAAAACTAAAAACAAAGAACCGCTTTTGGAAATGGAAATTAGGTTAAAAATTCTCACAAGGCCAAATTTAATGTGGGGTATCAGAGCCCATATGTTTGGACAAAATTTCCCCATATAAAATGGGGTTGGGGAACTGTTTCCCCGAAATGGGATTCTGCCCTTCAACATAGCCTCATTTGGAGATCCTCTCTGCCTGGAGGCAAAGAGTTTGACCAGCACAGCAGGAGACAAATCTCCAACTATAGACTAATTCCCAAAGAAAGGATATTTACCTTACCTCCCCAAGAGGCGGGATGTGGCACAAGGCCATTTTAATGCTGGGCAAAACCGAGTCTATAGGCTTGGGCAAAAATTCCCCGTTGACCCCATTTACACGGGGTTGGGTAGCTGTCTACCACCCCTGATGAGACTGTCCTTCGGCATAGCCTTGTCTGGGTTCCTCTTTACCCAAAGGCTGAGAGTTTGACCAGCTCAGCTGGACACAAATCTCCAACTAATTGCCGAAGCAAGCTCCCAAGTATATCCTGTGCTCACTATATATATACCTACTGATATAGTCAGTCCACATAAGAAATAGGGAGTGTGGGACATTCCATTACAACAATTTTCTTTCTTTTGTAGCTCTTAGTAAATTAAGTCTTTTCACTATATCTCCTAATCCCTGTTCTGTTAGTGATTTACTAAAGTTTGCAAGGTAGGTTTATTTGCTACTTTCCTCTGTCCCTCTCTCCTTCAATGTCCTGTGAGTGTCAAATTTTCAAAGCCCTCTTTCCTTATTATGCACTCTAGAAATTTCAACTCTAAGTGTCTGTTTTGTTTCCATTTTTCCTAAAACTTCATTGCTGATATGTTTGATCCATGGTATTCTCAGTATCCTTCTGGAGAACCATATTTCTGTTGCTTCAATCTCCTCTTCATCTTTAATTCCCTGCCATCTAGGAGAACCAATATTACATAACAGTTCAATAAAATCCAAGACAGATAAGTCTGACCATATTTTTTACTTATTCAAGTAAGCATCAGGAAGTCTTAAAGTAAATAGCAACGGAAAGAAGACATATTCAGAATCAGAAAAAGACAGCCAAAATTCCTTGGACACATAATGAGGAACGAAGGCTTAGAAAGCATAATCCTAACAAGGCATATTGAGAGAGAGAGAGAGAGAGAAAAAAAAAAAAAAAAAAAAACACTTATCTGATGATCTTGTGTGAATGGATGGTGGAGTGGGAACTTTAGCAAAAGGAGAGAGCCACATGAAATAGAAAGCTGTGGAGAGCCATGATCGCCTGTGTCCAAACAAGATGCAGTACATAGAAGAAGTCCCAAATCTTGTATTATGTTTGTACTTACTTCAAGAAGAAAATGGTAGAAATAATATTCTACTTCAGATACATGACCAAAAACAGGAAAAGCATATGAAACTAGTTCAAAAGAATTAAGGGACATGTAAGGAAAAATAATCAGTGTTTGGTATGCAGAAATTGTTTGAAACGCTAAACTTAATACCCAATACATAAAAAAAAACGTACAAATTAAATTAAAACAACATGCTCCTGACTATATACTTAAAATAGCTAATGAAATGTTTTACTTTTATTTTTAGATATTTTTTAAACTGGTTTCATTAAACTTGATAAATTTGCTTTGTACTTTGTTGTAACTGTGTTATATTCCGTGCTAATAGGAATATATACTTAAACAACATAGTGGATAAATAAGTAAAGGTTTACTGCAAAACCAGTACAATAAAAAATAAGGTAAAAGATATGTGCACGATCGTCGCAAGTCTATCCAGTAGTGAGTACTGTATTGGAAGATCGGTAGTTCTCGCATAAGTCCAAGTTGTACTCAACAGATCCCAGCTAGTCTCTCATAGTCCGTTGCTTTACGGATACTTATAGGCAGTTACTACCTATAGTGTAGTCACTCATGAGGGTGATAGGTTATTCCATTACATGCAGAGAGTAATTACTCTCACTGTAGCTATGAACCATAAGTAACGTACTTGATACATTTGTGTCAAATGGATAGAGTAGTGATTTTCAAACCTTGATCTCCTTTTGCATCACACTGGTGAACCGGGAGAGGATCATGGATATGCCACTAACATTTTCAAGTCATTAATTAAATTATTTTCAAAAGATGTCCAAAGCACAATAAGCGTACATATCAAATTTAACTCCTTCCACATTTTTTGAGTTATTTCATCCCAAGCAAGGCAATAAAGCCACTAACACGTAAGGCTTACAGAGTGTGAAAGAATACAAGAAAAACATTATAAGGAGAAAAAACAACAACAGAATTTAAGAGAAAAGAAAATAACAGTGGAAATTACATTAAAATTTTTGAAGATCAAACTTGACTGGAAAACTCAGAAGAGTTCAACAAGCAAAAAAAGGAAGTGTTAGCATAGAACATATGATTACATCTAGCTATTTCAACTGTAAAATGAGAAGACCTTGCCGCCAATCTAGTATTGCACTTAAATTCATAGAGTTTAGGTACCATAGAGAAAAGTTCATCAGAACATTTACGATATAAGTATTTATAGACAAGACACACAGAAGATACATTATGCTGGTGGGAAAGTTACTGAAGCCAAGTTGCTAGGTCAGGACCAATAACATTGCACATTAATGTTTGAACAGGGTCAATGCCCTGTTGCAATTCCACAAGTGAGAAGTGCAATAGAAGAAACTGTTAACATAGAACTTACGGTTATATCTAACCATTTCAACTGTAAAATGAGGAGATCTTGCCACCAAAGTAAGTATTTATAGAAATGTCACAGGAACGTTACATTAAGCTGTGTGAAAGTGTCTAAAGTCGAGATACCAAAAACTGGTTATACAAGTATATCATTGTTATAGTAAATAAATATATACATAATTTTATGATATAAAATGCTAGTTTTTTTTTTGCAACAAATAATATTAAGAACAAAAATCGATCATGACTAGAATCCTTAGAAGATTTAAGACTATACCCATTCAAATTTCTACTTTGCAAGAGATATTCTATAAAAAAAAAAAAAAAAAATGCAAAGCTCAAATATTTCATTAAATGTTAAATTATAATAAACAAAATATATAAATGTAAGTTTTTTTTTTTAAATTTTAATGATTGTTTTTTTTTTTAATTTTAATATTACAAATAAAAAACAATACTAAAAGGGTATTTTCCAGAAATCCCTTGACTTGACAGAGAAAAAAGGATGAGTTCTTCAGATCAATGAAATAGAAGACGAGCATTATGGATGATAGTGGTAGTGACTCAGACACCAAAGATGAAATGAGACCAGGATCTCCATTAAAAAGAACACAACATAAGCCTTAAAGAAGAGAGGAGAAAAAAGGTTGTAGAAGAAGTTCAAGAACAACCAAAGGCATTAAACCTCTTCAGGTCAGGAAGTTGTAGTGGATTGGTAAATAGGATTGTACCAATTTGCACATGTTAAATAGAAGAGATAGTAAACCAAGAGACAAGCAAGAAGTTGACACCTGATCACGTGTCATAGAACAACACAATACAACAATATAACAAATTATTTGTGTTAATAAATTAATCATAAAAAGTAAACTTTTTTTTTTTTTACTTTTTTTATCATCATAAGTCTGCCATGAAAGTTTAACTATAGGCTCAAGTGTGCCATGCGACTAAAAAAAGTTGAAAAACATTGGAATAGGTTATTGGTGGATTCGTTTTTTACAGGTCAACCATTTTTTGGAGGTTATTTAAAGCCAGAAAAATTTCTGTAGATGATTGCAAGAATTTTTTTTTTTTTTTTTAGAGGATTAGTAATACAAGTCTTACTAATGGTTTACTGATTAGAGTATTTAACCCATAGCCGAGGGTTGGGAGAAAAGTGGACTCATATCTTCCCCAAGAGTATTTGTACCTCTAAGTGAATATAAACTGGACACATTACCCATTACACCATCCATACTTCTACGCTTACAGCACCTGGTATTCCCAAGCAGTCACTCATCTAGGTACTGACCAGGCTCAACGTTGCTTAACTTTGCTGATCGCACAGAAACCAGTGTCTCAATGTGATGTAGCTGTAATGCTTTGGGATAGCGGAAAACGTACCACAAAAAAGAAATGAGGGAGATGTTATAAAAGCTGTAGACAGCCATGATCGCCAATTCTTAAAGAGGCATGACGCAGAGTGAAAGAGAAAATACAACCAAATCGTCTTTTACTTTCACTTTCTGTAATAAAATATATCGTGAAAGAAAAGCCTTTAAGCTTCGTGTTGTCTGTTTTCTTTTAAGACTTTAAATTAGACAAATCTTTATTATCTAAAAAAAAATTTTAAAAAATAAAAACGAGGGTCAATTCAGTTCATAAAGAGAACTGAAGAACCCCACCGACTAATTTTTTCGGCCAGGTTTCAGTAGACGAATATCATTATTCAAGTGTAGCAGAAAATATGTCAGATCACGTGTCTACGTTGCCAAATGTGGCTTTGCTCACAAGTGAACCATTTATTTTTTTTCTACTTATAAACTATTTCCAGATCTTATAAAGAATTGATTTCAAACACCAAATTAAAAATATCCATCTTCTGTAAGTTAAAAATAAACATAAATAAAAATAAACAAGGAAAAATGCTGTCCTGTCAAATAACTGTTTTTAACGTTCAATATTAATTACTTGCAAACGTTAGTGATTTACTAAGCGAAGCCTAGAGGTATCACAAAGGCCTTGTGACAAGGCCGAAAGCTTGGAACACCTAGTCAGGATAAAAATCACGACTTGGGAGAAATTGATCTGGGGAGACAAGCTTGCTAGCCATTTATTTTAACATCACAGAGAAGTGAACTAAAAAAACGTTAGTGGATATTTATTTCGTATTTGAAATAGATCTCCCATTTTTTAATTAAACAGTATTATTATTACGTCTATCGGCCTCTCTGCGAATTCAAGAAATAAAGAAGCAATGCGTTTCCCAACAGATGGAATATTCAGTATTATTATTCACCATTTCAAACGTTATGTTTGAATCTTTGTAGTAATAAAAATATCGGATTAAATAAAAATAAATCCATTTAATTCTTTACAGGGTGAGGCAGAAATACCTCCCACATATATCTTCCTCTCACAGATAAAAATAAAATGGTAAGAAGACATTTTTTTAGCTAGATGAATACACGTCCATTGCCACTAAAAATGTCTTACCATTGGCATTTATTATAAGTTAAGTAAGAAGAGATATTTCTGTCGTACGGTGTATATTTTGTTGTCAGCAACATTTTTAGAGCTAATTTTAAAGGTCGTAAGGTTGGGGAGGGTCTTTCTTTTTATGTTGACAAATATAGCGAACATTTTTTTAATTTAAAATCTTTCTTTATAAACATCCTGCTCTTGTTTGAACACAAACCCTAAGCGCAGAGGTATGTCGTTTTTTGTTGTTGTTTTGTTTTTTTTGTTTTTTATTATTATTTTTTTATTTATTTATTTTTGTCAGCTGACAAGACCCGATAAAGACTGGGAGGAAAGACTGGATTTATAAGTTAATCCACAATATGATCTGAAACAAGTATTGAACAGGTGGTGGCATCTGACATAGTAGCAGCAGCAGCTGCTGTCATCCACGCAAAGCACGGCTTGATTGAAATGGCAGTTCCAATTCGAAAAGGGGGGTCCTCGTTTTCCTTTCGAAGCAACAACGTTCAGGGAGGGAATCTTTTCGTCCCTAACCTAGTTAAATACACAATAAATCTTTTATTAACATTTAAAAGTAAATAAATAAAGAGTGGATTTAGAGGTGGTGGAGGAGGGCGACACGTCTTAAAAATAGTTCCATCAACCAATCTAAGAAAATAGATACAAATTTTAAAATTTAGAAGATGTTTTTAAATACGAGCAAATGAGAGACGAACCTGAATTACAGTTTAATTTAACGATATAACCTCGTGCTTATTGCTATTTTTTCTTTTTCTCTGTTTAGATGAACTATAAAAGGAACAAAGATATACACACAAGGGAGATAGAAGCAAATAATAGTGGAAAAAAGAAAGCAGCCTACTGACTGAATGATGAAGACAACAGTAGTTGCAATCTCCTATTTATAAAGACAGTTGTTAATTATATGACGAGGCCTATTGCTTGTACTACTCTCACTTAGTATTGAATTGCAGACATTGATGCAATAGATTTAGTACTATTTTTGTTTTAGATCGATAAACAATATCGTCAAAGCTGTACAGGGAGAGTGGGTCGAGAAGAGAGGCAGGAGGGGAGAAAAGAGAGAGCGGGACAGAGAGAGTGGGGCAAGAGAGGAGAGATGGGGAGAGAGATGGTGGGATAGAGAGAAAAGAGAGATGGGGAATAGAGAGAAGAGAGAGCGGGGAAAGAGAAATAAAAGAAAAAGAGAATATGATCATTTAAAAAACTAACAGGATGATCAAAAAAGACGTAGAAAAGAAGATGAATAATGTGAACTTTATTCTCTAGCAAATTCACATCTAAACGGGTCATTTTGCAAAAACTATGTTTCTTTCTTTGGTATCAACAGTCTAAAAAAATCTATCTTGTTTTCAAACAGGCAGAGTAAACATGAACGTCCTTTTATAGCACATTTTCAAGTAGAAAAAGTAGCAAACAATGGTTTTCTTTTCATGCGAACAAGATTTGCCTTTTTTTTTTGGTTAGCAATAGAGATGAAAGTTTAAAAGTACGGGCCTTTTTTTTCTCTCCCAGACACCAAATTATCGAATTTTTAACGGATATATCATTTTTTTTTTTTTTTTGAGATTGACTAAGTAAGTTCATCCTTACATCTTTACTTTAAAAATGCCACATCTTGCCAGATGATAAAGAAGAATAAAAGATGGAAGACGGACACAGAAAATAATTTATTACTAACAATCCTTTTCTTTTGTGACCAAAGAGGAGACAAAGGAATGTATTTTTCCTCCATCCCCAGAGGTAAGGGAAGTAAACTGAGCAAATATGACATGCCGAGAGTAATTAAACCACTTATTGCAAGCAGCAATAATGTCTACTTTAGAGTTCCACGCGAATGTTCAGACGGGGCTGTTGTTACTGCTATGTTTCTGCAACTAAAATATAAATATATTTTCACAAGTATCAGTACACAGAATCACGAATCAATTTCTATATAAAAATCGTTCTGTAAATGATTTTCGTTTCTTCTTGGTTTATGAATGAATAAACACACCACCTTGAAAATGGGTAATGTACAAGTAGGAGAAACGGTGGAGTTATGGATAGCTGCTCGGATTGAGGAATCGGAGAGCGGAATTCGAATTCCAGTCGAATCCATTACATTCACTTAGGTGCTAATACCCTTGGGAAAGGCATGAATCCAACTCTTCTGGTCTGAAGAGGCACAGTGGAGTAATGGATTGCGGCTCGGATTGAGGAATCAGAGAGCCGAGTTCGAATTCCAGTCGAGTTCATTACATTCACTTACGTGAATACCCTTGGGAAAGGCATGAATCCACTCTTCTGGCCTGAAGAGGCACCGTGGAGTAATGTATTGCGGCTCGGATTAAGGAATCGGAGATCCTAGTTCGAATTCCAGTCGAATCCATTTACATTCACTTACTTGCTAATAAACATCCTCTTCTTCCCCGGTTCTATAGCCTTGGATGGCAACTGGTCTACCGCAGACAGAAATGGCAACCTACTGCGGGAAAAAAATATGTCTCGTCAGTCATGTATCGCAAGATACATAATTGCCTAAGCGTGTATCAAGCATGGCTTATAACTGACTGAAAGAAGTAGCCGAAAGCAATCCTGTACTTCTCTTATCAAAGGGAAAAATGTAAGAACAATGGAAAAACTAAATATAAAATTAATTAAAATTTCCTTGTCATATTTAATGAAAGATGTTTAAAAGAAATGTTGCTGCCCAAATACATATTATATCTTGAGTTAGTGGTCACTCGTATCAGAATATGTCTGTCTACTAGAGCGGCTAGTCATTCCTGTTGCTGACGCCTGCTCAGACATATTTGTGTTTTTATTCAACACCCACATTGTCCACTTGCAGTTTATATGCAACTATACTGAGCAGGCCTTAGTTACAGTTTTGGGGGAGATACTGCATTCTAGTGTGATTAACAGTGTCAACAAGGCCAGTACGCCCAAACCCTCGGTCATGATGACTTGTGACTTCGTGCTAGCACAACCATCAATGACTCCCAAATAGTTTCGTTCACCAATTTTCACTCACGAGGTTTGGGTCAATCCGTGGTATAGTTTTCACTCAGGCAATTCCCAAAAGTGCCGCAGGGTGGGATCATCACCTCAAGCCGCCGATAACATCAAGAAGTCACCTTCCTGATAAATCCACCATGATGAGATTTGAACCGGAGTCTCATGGTCGGCCACACACACACTATTCAAATCTCAAATATATATATAAAAACACACACACGACATTATGCAGAGTTGCTCTAAAAAAAAATAGTAATAAAAAAAAGGCACGTCCACGGTAATTTTTGCCTTCACTTTAAAAAAAAAAAAAAAAAAAAGAAAACATTTTTAAATTAAGAACGAAAAATGTTACGTTTTTCTTAATAAGGTCGTCCTGAGTATTTTCCAAGAAATAAATTTTACTCGAGTCCTATGCAGACGTATCTTCAAAGAGGTAGATGAAAGGAAAGGAATTTTTCAACAAATGTTACAAGTTTTTTCAAGCTTGCAACATGTTTACTGGAAATGAAATGAACATCTTGTGTGTGTGTGTGCGTATATATATATATATATATATATATACATACATACATACACACACATATATATACATACATACATACATACATACATACATTTCAAAACAACAATACTTAAATAATTAGACCGGTCCCCTCAAAAAGGAAAGAAAACTACATCTATATCAAAAAGTCAAGGGTCAGTTTGAGGTTGTATTTACATTGTAAAACAAGGCCACCCATTCCATCCAAAATGATTGAAAATTAAATGCTTTTCGATTTTGACAAATTGCCTGAGTAGATAGAGGAAGTTCTGAATGCTAGGCAACAAAAATTAGTCGTGAAAATATTTTTATTTAAAAAGGTTAATAATAATTAATGTCCGTTTATTGTTTGACATTTTTGTTTTGTTTCAAAAGTTATTTTGTTTTTTATGCTTTAAAAAAAAAAAAAAAAAAAAAAAAAAACTTTTTATTTTTATACAGTATGAGTAATACAACAATCTCGTTTTATTCCAAGCTAATAAATGTTGTAAGGTTTGATTTCTTTGGGGAAAATCTTCCACTGCAATGTATCATTGCTAATGTAATAATCATAATCTATGTTGTCAATAAAAATATTTGATTTTAAAGCTTTTTTTTTTTTTTATTATTTTTATCAATTTTTAAAAGAATATTACCTTTTCTTTTCTTAAACAAATAAAAAACAAATTTTGCAAATTCTAAAAAAGGGGTCCGCCCAATAAAGGAACTAAAAATGAAATCGGGTAGACTATATCCAAACACTTAACTTATATTTTTAATAAAAAAAAAAAAAAGGAAATTTCAATTTACAGCGTCCCCTCTCCTCACTGCACATGTGTAATAATCACAACATTCTAAACATCACTTTAGTTTAGTAGTCTATGTACCTCTACAGATTCGTTAAAAAATCAAAATAAATACATGATGAAAAAAATGTCCCAACCCAATAAATAACTTAATAAAAGCAAAGTTTTATTGCCAAAATCTTTGAAGAGGAAAGACCAAAGGATGTTTCGATTATTAACGTTTATTTTATTTTTTTTTTATTTTTATTTAATCCTTTTTAGAACGTTTGAAATCTTGATTAAAAACAATGTTTCCTTGCCTCATTGGGGGGGGGCATAAATTAGTATGGGAAATTTCAGCGTCTTTTTTGTGGTGAAAAACAGATGTGGAAATTCTTGCAAAAATCAATTAGTCGGATTTTAATGAAACTTTCAGGACTTATTCATAATTGAATGAAATTATTTTAGAAAGGTTTCTTTTTTAAAAATTCGTGGTGTGATTTTTTTTTACATGTTTACCCCCCCTCCATACACACATACACTTATTATTTTTTGTACCACTTTATGTTTATTATTACTTATACGCAGAACCCCTACGAAAATTTTAAAAAAAAAAAAAATGAACATTTTTTTTTTGTAAAAACAACAATATTTCCCACCCCAGTTACCAAAAATCTGCTCTGAATCGTGAAATAAAAATGCAATAAAACTAATAAATTATTTAATTAGAAATGTTGGTAATTGTTTATGAATAAAATAAAATCTATTGAATTATAATTTATATTGTCTTAGGAAAATGTTTTTTGGTGAATAAATTTTTACAAAAATTGTTTTCACTTTTTTTAAAATTTTAATCAAAATATTTAAGATTTTTAAATCTTTTAAATTAACTTTCTGTATTAATTTGTAGCTGTCAAATGATTATTAAATTAAGACTATATTTATTAACCATAAATGGAAAAGCTCATTCCAATATTTTAAAAAGGATTTTGAATTTACAGTGTAAAACGGATATAAGAGAAACCCGGATATAAGAGAGATTTTCTCTGGTCCCAAATTAGAGCCTGTGTTAATGTATATAAAATAGACCAAACCCGCATATAAGAGAAACACGGATATAAGAGACTTCTTATCCGGTCCCGACAACTCTCTTATATCCGGGTTACACTGTAGTGTTGTGTATAAACGTGTCGATTTTCGAAAATACTGATGCCCAGGCAAGATATTTTCAAAAAATATGAGTAGTAACTATAAGAGTAGTAACTATAAGAGTAGTAACTATAAGAGTAGTAACTATAAGAGTAGTAACTATAAGAGTAGTAACTATAAGAGTAGTAACTATAAGAGTAGTAACTATAAGAGTAGTAACTATAAGAGTAGTAACTATAAGAGTAGTAACTATAAGAGTAGTAACTGTAGTAAAGTTAAAATTTATTGGTAATTTTTTAACATTTCCTCAACAAGCGTCTTTGTAAGTTAGACAATAAAGCCAAGGAACCAAAAATTTCAATAAAACATTAAATTGCATAGAATATTTTAATTTTTAAAGATTACCGGGTTGTTGAAAAATATATATAAAAAAGGCATTCAAAAAAATTGTTACAGTTATGTTCCTCTTAGAAAAAATTTCCAAATATAAAGCTATTGAGAGAATTGTCAACACTATAACAATGCTCACCTTGTTAAAAAATGCTTTTCTGTGTTATTTTAAACTAAAAGTAATTAATATTTGTTTAAAATCAGATTAATTCAACTTTAAATCAGCTAATCTCCCTCAAATAAATTTTAAGAAAAATATATTTTATTTTTAAAAGATTTTTTGATAAAGAGAATTATGCTGTGTTGACAGATTTATCAATATGGACGATTTTAGCTTTTTTACAAATAATAAAAAGAAAACTCATTCTAAAAATTTAAATTCATTTGGAAATACAAAAAAGTACTTTACTTACAGGAAATATTAAATTTAATTATCTTGAAATCGAAGCTAAAATAAAATCTTCAAGAAAGAGTTTTCATTTTCAAAAATGCATTTTACTTCTTAGGTATCGCTTTTCTTTGGTGGAACCTACATTAAGGTATTGGGGGGGGGGGTCAAAGACATTAGTTTTTTCCAGCAAAAAATTTTTAACTTCACAAGTTAAAATTAAGGTGCATTCTAGGTGCCAGTAAATAAGTTTTGTTTTTGCTTTTTTTGAAACTGTACAATGTCATAGTAAAACCAATATTGACATTCAATTGTACTATGTGGGGACTAACAAAGAAGGAAATTGATTCATTTCATTGAGGATAGTTAAAACATCTAATTAGCAACAGATACCTCCACATCCTCTTATGAAGCAAGATGTGGAAGAGACCATATTTCTGAAAGGAAACCTGAATGTAAACTAGGATGAAACCGAACATGCAGTATTGGAGAGGGGAAATAGAAACACAAAGGAGGTGGAGAATTAAGAAAGCAGAAACACGAGGAGATGCTGAGGATATCAGACACAAGCTATGGCAATTGCCACTTTAAATACCTCCTCTTTGGAGTTCACATTTGTCTCTTTAAATTTACTTTTTACAATAATAAATCCCAATTTCCATGAATTCTTGACTTCAACTGGAAAAGCTTCAGACCAAAGTTTTCATGCCATTGTGAGAAGTCCATACTTTGGCACCAGTCCTCTGATTTTGATTTTTCATGTCTTATTTTTTGCATAGAAGTGAGAAAAAGAATGATAGTGAAAGAAAGGGAATATAAAGGGATATTTTTTTTTATTATAATAATTTATAAAGTTTCAAAAATCTTTGAAAAATTCTTCAAAACTTTGATCTCATTAGATTATTAAGTGAAGAAGACTATATATTTACTAAGCAAAAATTGAAAAGCATAATACAAATCATAACACACTCAAATTTTAAAAATGATTTTTTAATATGTATAAATGTGACCATTTTGAAAGTATGGGTGACCATCAGAAAATAAGATCAATGATTATAGTAAATTTAAAGTCAACATTCCTAAAATTAGATTACAGAGAACATTTGCACATTTTTAAGATTACTAAGTACTGAAAAATTATATAAAAAAGGTGCTCAACTGTCATTTTCTTAAATTATGTTTTAAAAGATAAAGTCTCCGTAGAACAACAACAAACCTGTTAACACCTTATCAGTGCTTGTTAAGTGATTGATGAGCGATGAAAAGCATGTAAATCACCACTGTTTGTCTTAAAAATTCATTTATCTGTTATTTTCAACTAAAAGTAAATAATATTTGTTTAAAATCAGATTAATTATACTTTAAATCAGCTAATATTCCTCAAATAAAGTTTCAGAAAAGTATATTTTACTTCTGGAAGATTTTTTAATACAGAGAATTACATTGCGATAAACAGTGACCAAAAAAAAAAAAAGTGTGCTAATCAGCTATTTTAGAAAAAATTTTAAAAAAAGACATTTCAATCAATATAATTTCTGTTTGAAATTGTTATGGAGTGGTTTCACAGTGGAGCTTGTATTTGTACTAAGTCGGTCTTAAAAAATAGGTTTGACATTACAAACGTTAGGCACTTGATATAATAGGTAATGGCGCGAAGAGAAAATCTGATTGTGGTGGCTGATACTTTAGTATCCGATTAGCTTTCGTCCAGCATTGACTGACTGGTGAGCTATCGTTACTCTTACTACTCCTATTTATTATCTGCATTGGGGGAGTCTATTAACTACAGAATAGGTGTGTTCACTATAACAGAAATACATCAAGTATTTTTTGCTTACTGGAATAGTAAATTTAATCCATTACATTCCACTTACGTGCCCTTTACCCTTAGGAAAATTGTAAAATCCTCTTTCTTCTCCCCTCAGCTGTGGGTAAATAGCAGGACAGACTGGGTTCTATAGCCTTGGATGGCAACTGGTCTAAAGAAGGAAAACTCTGAATTCAAACCTGCTCTTAGATGAGGGTGAATTAATCTAATATGATTTTTTAATGCATATCTCTTTGAAAATGCTGAACCACACACTTCACATGAATATGGTTTCTCTCAGTATGTGTTTGCATGTGTATTTTTAAAACTGACTTCTGGGAAAATGCTGAACCACACACACATCACATGAATAAGGTCTCTCACCAGTATGTGTTTGCATGTGCTGTGCTTTTTAAATGTGAACTCTGTGAAAATGCTGACCCACATACTTTACATGAATATGGTTTCTCCCTGTATGTATCCTGATATGAACATTTAATCCAGACCTATGTTTAATGCTGAATCACACAGTTTACATGTATATGGTTTTTCACCAGTATGTGTCCTGATATGAGTTCTTAATCCAGACCTAGTTAAAAATGCTGAACTACACAGTTCACATGTATATGATTTCTCCCCAGTATGTGTTTGCATGTGTGTTTTAAATCTGTGCTTTGTGAAATGCCTAACCACACACTTCACATAAATATGGATTCTCCCCATCAGTATGTGTTTGCATGTTAGTTTTTAAATGTAAATATTCCAATCCTCCTCCTCCTTCTTCTTCACATGTATAGAAACTGTCTCCAGGGGTGATTCCATGTCTTATCTTTCAATGAGGACCCATTTTCATCAATATATAGGGGTTATCTGCATAAGAAAGTATCATATAATTAATATTTTTTCACTATAGCAAACTAAAATACAAAAACATTTGAAAAATATTTTTATGACATAAGTTTTGTTAACTTCTAAGTCTAAGCCACAAATTCAAAAACATATTCTATGCAATATTGATGTAAAGACAGCAATGGAGTTCATTTCTTATCACATTAAAACTCTTTAAGAAGAAAAGGTATTATTAAAATCATAAGTGCTTAAATTATTTACAATTAGAAATTTATATTTAAGATTTCAATGGCTTCCAGAAAATCTTGTTATACATATTAAGTTGTAAATAATATGGATATGGAATCCCAAAAATGACAGAAAAGTACTTTTCAGTAACTTTTATCTTTTATACTCAAAGTGTAAGATGACATAGATCTTTGGAAAAGAATGCATTAATATTCATTTGAAGTTGTAAATAATATAGATAGGAAATAAACAAAGTAAGATGAATAATAAAAAAAATCATTTCACTTCGTATACAATAAAGCAAATGAAACAAACATTAATGAATAAATTATAAATAAAAATGAATTTCTGACATTATTTCCTAAGCCTAAATTCAAGCATGACGCATGAAAACACTTCAGTTAATACAATGATTACCAAAATGGATTTTGAAAGAAAGAAAGTGGGTATGAATGAAAAAAACTTTAAATTGACAATTTTTTCCATTTCATGGAAACAGCCATTAAACACTTCTATCTTCCCCTCTTTCATTCATTTCCCCACTGAAACCAAGTAGTGTCTTTTCCCCTATTTCAAAACAGATGAGTCCATTATTTATGCGGTACTGGCAGGAGATGTTAAACACTTTTATCTTCCCTTCTTTCTTTTTTCTCACTGAAGCCAGGTAGTGTCTTTTCCTCTCTTTCCACATGATCAAAACAGAATAAGGTGTTGGCAGAGTATAATGATTTTGCAATCTGTCATCTAGGTCAACAAAGGCAGTCTTCTACTGTCACCCCTGACCGTTGCAGAAACGCAGGGGTGACAGTAGAACCTTGTCACAAAAAAATTAAATACAGCAACAATCAACAAATTTGATTTGCTTATATTTAAAAATAAATTATCTTTTACCTTATATAGACGATAGATAAGAATATGTTTTTTATTCTATAGACTTTTATGAAACAGAATGATGTTTTATTTTTACATTAGAAAAGAAAAAAAAGAAATTAAGATTTTTTGAGTTTAACTGCTTTTATTTTTTGATTAATTCTTTACTTGTTTCATGTCATAAAATATTTAACTATATTCAAGAGATTTTTTAATTAATCTGATTTTAAGAAAATTTATTAAACTAACAAACTTGTCACTAAAAATGAGGAAAATTGATAGAGTTATTAAATTGATAGTGTTGTTTTCACTTTAATTTCTTTCAAACTAAATTGACAGAAACAAATATAGACATTTCTAAATATCAAGTAAACTCTCAAGAAAACATCAAAATGCTATGACCAGATTTGTTTTTTAAATTTAAAATAATCAGAGAATAGTCATATTTCAATGAAATTTTCAGCACTTATTCATGTATAAAATTTACATTCAAAATACTATTTAATTAGAAAACTTTATAGAAATAGAGTTTTCAGATCAATTACAAACTCCAATTATTCACACTGATGTTTTTAGGTCTATTTTGTCCCTAAATTATTTATAATCTTAATGAAGAAATTTATTAAATACTGTGGCAATTTTCTCAAAGAAAACAAAGGAACTATAGCCTCCCACCGAGTAAAAAAAAAATCGACTGCAACTTGTTCAATGGACTCCAAACCTTAAGAGTCAATAAAAGGAACCATAATAAGAATTATGCAACAAATTTCCTTGTTGTGATTGTTGATAGTTGTCATCTTGAATGAAAAGAGGTTTTGTAATATAGACTGATTGATTTATTTTTTACAGCTTATCAACCCATTGCAGTTTATTTAGAGCCAGAAAATATTTTTACATTGTGTTGTGTAGAGAGATGACTGACTTTCTCCGCATTAACTGTTGAACATGGACTTGTCCATTTGCTATGAATAGAATGTCTGCATGTCGGAAGAGTTGTAGGGGAATAAATTTTCTGTAATCACAGGATTGCAGAAGTGTTAGTCTTAAACAGAATCTAGGTTTTCAATGTAATTTTCAATAATAAATTATTAGATTTAAAAAATTGTTTTTCAAAACTTAACTTCTCTCTGATTTTGTTAAACATTTTAATAAATATAATAACATAATGTAGTTATTTCCTTAAAATTTGTTTTTATAAATCTTTGTAGTTATTTTCCTTAACCTGAAAAATAATAAAGAACAAATGTTTACATAAAAAAGAAAAGTGGGTTGTATATATATTTTCTGAGAATATGTATATTGCAAACAAGATGAAAGCCAGAAGGTCACAGCTCAGTTGTAGCCACTGAGATCCATTATATAAAGTGGAAATGGAAGACAGACATTAGTTGATTTCAAAATTGGATGGGAGAGAGAGATGACGATCAAACCAATAAGTTTAATAAATTCATTTCCTTTAAATGCTATCATGTGCCTACCATACAATTTAGAAATAAAGAAAAATAATTCTCCAGAAACACCATTCTATGAAACAGTTGGCTTGACCATTGTAAATAAATTTAAATTGAACAAAAAATCCTTTTAATAACATTAACTATCAATGATTATTTTTTCATATTTTGTAATCTAAACCAGTTGTATGAATAAGCAACAAATTGCCAAGATGACTGAATCAACCTCTAAATTTGGGTCTGCTCCTCTGAAAAAAAAAAAAAAAAAAAATGCCCTCAGTATGTAAAATTTGTGCTAAAACCAGAGGTAGAGCAATTTCCAGATTAATTTTCTGCAAAAGAAAATGTTATTTTGCAAATTCTGTCTCTATAGTGTTGACATTTTTAGGGTTGACACAATCAAAGATCACATTAAGTCAAAAACTCATTTGACAAAAAAGTCTTCAAAAAAAGTTAGCTCAACTGAAACAGAAGACAATCACAACTTTGTTGAAGAGTAAAGAGGTATGAGATGATTCTGTCCTTGATTTTTCAGAAATGTGCACTTTGTCTGATATTCCCCTACACAAAATTGACAAAATGAGGTTATTCATATTAAAACATTGTAAAGAAAGTGGTGCTATTCCAAGTGTCAATTGTGTTAGGTAATTTCATCTACCAAAATTTTTTTCTTGTCCTTAGCTGCCCTGAAAGCTAAGAAGTACTAATCAATCAGCCATCATCATAACAGATAAAACAACTGTCATGACCACAGCATTTGCAAGCATTCATGGGGAGTCATTTCTCATTGATGTTGTAACCTTTAGAGAATGCAATCATCAAACTGTAAGTCAGGTATGCATTCAAGCTGTAACTCATGTGGATATTGCATTTGATATTACATTTGGATATTATTGCCTTTGTAACAGATTCTGCAGCCTATTGCAAAAAACAAGAAGTGTTGTCAAATGTTTTTGTTAACAGTTGCCATGTGTTGTGCTTAGCACATATTTTAAATCTTGTTGAAAATGCATTTTCACACTGGCCAGCATTAGATAATGTTACCCAGCTAATTACTTTCATCTAGTCAGCCTTTTTTTAAAATCCTAGTTGGAAAAAATGATACTTAAAATGGCTTGAAGGTTCCTTGCCTAAGGAACAAGTTTTAAACTTGTTGTTGTATCAGTGGCAATCAGATGGAATTCCTGGTTTAATGTGGCCAAATATGACTCATAAGCAAGAAAAAAAAAAAAAAAAGTAGATCAAAATTTTGTAAATAAGAACTGTGCTTGTTTAATTACAGCTTTGATAAGCTTAGAAGAAACTAGGTCTCTGCTTGCATGTGTTGTATATAACATGATGGAGGATGTAAAACAGTAAATGCATACTGGCACATCAAAATCAACATTTGGCCTAGAAACTGATCATCTTCTGTCTGAATGAGAAAACACAGAGTTATCTCAAATTTCAAAGATTTTTTTTCAGCACATCTTTTTTGAAAGTGAATAAATAACTGGATACAAGTGTAGTTCACCTGTTTGATCCTAGACAGCTACTTCTGTATAGGCCATGAATTTACACAGTTTTGTAGCCATTAAGGTGTTGCAATGTCCTTCTACCAATCTTGAAGAATTCCAAATGTATATGAATTACCAAGATGATTTACCAAATCTTTTTTAATATCCCATCATTTTGGAATACAAATAAGAGCAAATTTCCTCTTCTGGAACAGGTTGCCAATAAGGTTATATGGATGCCTGTTACCAGTACAGATGATGAACGTTCATTTTCACAATAAATATTTATTCAATAAACAATGTGAAAGTCTTAACCCTGAGAACACCAAGCAACTGTATCACAACAGAGATTTTGAGAAGAGATTTGAAGATTAGATATTCCCAAATTAAGAAATTAGTCATTTTAAATTTGAGCAGTATTTCAACTTGGGATAAGTTGTTTTATTTAAATTTTGAATTAATGTCTAATTTGTTTTTTTATATTTTGTTACAAAGATTCAGTTATTATGCTTTAATTACTGTTTTGAAAAATTATAGTCAAAATGTTTGACTTTATTCAGATATTTATTATTGAGATTCAAGTTATTTGCTGTTGATATTTTAAATGTGACTTTTATATTATGAATCAATAATTATAAATCAATCTAAATACTTTTAAAAAAAAAAAAAATTTGAATGTGTTCTTAAAGAAGGAAGCTCTGATTAAAAGTTTTGCCTCAAAGATAATTATGTAAAGTAACATTCCATTTTTTATTGTTTAGTCATGTTACATTTTTTTTATTTTTACATATAATTTATTTTTGAACTTGGATTTTAATATTTAAAAAAAAAAAAAAAAGATTTTAGATATTTGCTATTTCTTTATATGCAATAAAACTTTGAATTATATTTTTTGTTTTCAGTTTTAATAATAATTATAGCATACTGTATTGCAGTTTTCTCATAAAATACTATAAAAATGAAAAAAAAATGGAAAAACAGAATTTACTAAAATCAAGGAAAATTTGAAATGGAAAACAGAATCAAGGAAAATTTGTATAAAGAACTTAAAAACCAGGTCTCTAGTCAAGCACGGATATCCACTAAAATAACATTTGAAATAATATAATGTACAAATTTCTTTAGGTCTATCATTGTACTTGTGATGTTAAAATCAAAATTGATTCTGCAGGCTACCACAAGATTGTTTCTCAACCTTTTTAAGCAATGGCACATCTAGGAGCAAATGAAAATATCATGGCACACTTAGCAAAATTTTTAAAGGATATACATTTAAAGGTTATGAAATCAAATGATAGATTTTTTTTTAAAATACACACACAAATATGAACTTACTTTATTTCAATGTTTCTATTCAACTATTTGTACAGCTTACATAGTCTGAAACCTGTAACTGTTTTTTTTTTTTTTCCAAGATTTCTTTACTGTTTGGTCGAATGTGTGATAAGCAGACCTTTTTTTTTTCTTCAGTTGAGCGTAGTCTTTCTCACTTCTTATTTTTTAAGTTATTTAGGATTGAGAAGCCTAATTTGTATAAATAAGAAGTAGAAAATTGCAATAAAACTGATAAAGCCTTTTTAGCTAATGTGGGAGAATTGCTTTGTATTGAAATCCAAAATGTATCAATGGGTTCCATCAAATTTTTTTATTTTGAATCCTTGTCACTAGAAGGTGTTGTTCAATTCTTTTTTTTTTTTTTTTTCACATAACTGAAGTTTAATATTAGAAGGAAGATTTATGAAGGGATTTCGAATCCAATCATACTTTCGTGATCAGACAGATCATCACTGAATTTTTAGTCAAATTCCAGACTTTGCAAAATAACGAAAAAAACAACACAGAAGATATTAATAAAAAAATGGATCCCTATAAATAAGAAAGCAGTAGATATAATGATAAAGAGCTTCAGTGCACAAAGACTATTTTCATTTAAAATCTCACATTCTTGTTTCAGTTTTGGTTCTTCACTTAATATTCTTTGAGCACTCTTAAAAAATAATTAGGAACCAAAGTGTCTTGTGAACAGAAAAAAAAAAATATATCTTGAGAACCTTTAACCTCTGTGCCATCAGACCCCCCCCCCAAAGCATGCGTCACAAAGATGATTTTTCCATTGACACTGCCCCGGTGGTTAAAATAATAGCAATGTCTAACGTTTTAAAAAGTGATGATTATTATTTTAATCAAACCTGAACATATTAAAGTGAATTTATACATTTTCTTTGTTTGTGAGAATCAACAACAAAAATAATAAATACTATTTATTTATTAGATTGTTTATTGAAATGGTTGGCAAAACATTGGCTAATTGCCAAATTTTTTAAATGGTAAAGGGATTTCCTTATAGTTGGTTCACATATTTTAATAATTTAGTAAATGATAAATATTAATTGTATTAGTTTTGTTTTTTTTTAAAATGATGTAAATAAAAACTATTCTTGTAAATAAACAATTTAATAGTGCTGAACATTTTGTTGCAAATTCTCAAGAATAAAAAACAAAAAAAAAAAGAAGGGAGGGGAGAGAGAGATAGAAATAAGAGAGAGGGGAGAGAGAGATAGAAATAAGAGAGAGGGGAGAGAGAGATAGAAATAAGAGAGAGGGGAGAGAGAGAAAGAGAGAGGGGGGGAGAGAGAAATAAGAGAGAGGGGAGAGAGAGAAATAAGAGAGAGGGGAGAGAGAGATAGAAAATAAGGGGAGAGAGAGAAATAAGAGAGAGGGGAGAGAGAAGAGAGAGGGGAGAGAGTGATAAGAAATAAGAGAGAGGGGAGAGAGTGATAAGAAATAAGAGAGAGGGGAGAGAGTGATAAGAAATAAGAGAGAGGGGAGAGAGAGAAGAGAGAAATAAGAGAGAGGGGATAAGAGAGAGAGGGAGAGAGAGAGGAGAGAAGAAATAAGAGAAAGAAAGAGAGAGAGAGAGAGAAAGAGAGAGAGAGAGAAAGAAAAGAGAGAGAGAGAGAAAGAAAAGAGAGAGAGAGAGAAAGAAGTAAAAAGCAGAACTATATATATATATGTTTATAAAAAAAAATTGGTATAATAATAGTGGTGTTAAGAGAAAAACCATGCTTTTGGCAGACTGTTGCAGGCATGAAGGTTAAAAATTGCCAACTTATTTTTACTGAAATAAATGCTTGTAAAATAAAATGTAGAGGCAAACAGGGATTGCAGTAACTGTAAAACTCAATTTTCATTGGTTGAATTTCCAAAAGAATCAGACCAATGTAAATTCAGGCCAAATTTCATGGATTTAATAAAAGAGAAACCAGGAAGCTGACCAGATGGTGATTACTTGTGGTTGGATTGCGAGAGGAAGGAATTCTGATGGTTTTAGAGGCCTGACACCCACTTTCCAAGGACAACAGAAATAAACAACACTGATAATAATTCACAGTGTACCATTGTTTGAGATAGGAGTAAGAGAAAATTAATTTGCAAAAAAAGAGAGTTTATCATGATCCACAATGTCGCCTTTTCTATAGTCTAGACTTATACTTCTATTATTTCCTCCATAAAAGTCATTAAAGCCAATTTTAACACCCGAGTTTTAATCCTAGAAAGCAAGCGATAGTAATCGATGAACTGTTACATGGATTAGATTTTGTTTTATTCTCTTCTGATTGATGTTCTTGACACTTGCTTTCCTCCAGTGCAGAGATCAGTATATAATACGAATTCAGTATCTGTCACTTCACTGACTGCAAGATGATAAAATTTAAAATGTAGAGGTTTATCCCTTGTTGCCTGTTTGGTACTGGGTTTCCAGTTGCTTCTAAAATCTACTTCAACCCAATACAACTAACATCTCTGCCTAAACTCTGAAATTTTATTTACTATTTATTCTTATTTTTTTTTTTTTCTTTCAATACAAATAGATACATTCACCTATCATCCAGTTCACAGTTCTCCCCTGATTTTTAAACAGAGGTAGATGTTTATCCCTTATTTCTTGTTTAGAATTGGCTTTCCAGTTTCTTTTAAAGTCTACCTCAGCTCTATACACCTAACGCTTGTCTTTTCCTATGCTAATATAACCCTCTATCTTGAGTGGCTCTTGAGTCTTTTTTGGTGAATATTAGTAAAAAAAATTTATTTTAATTGTTTCGCCATTTAACATTTATCACAAAATATATTTAGTTTAAATAATTTAAAAATATAAGCAGTCATAAAAATAAATTCAAAGAACCATTTCAGTTTATACACCTGTTACCCAAGGGTTGTTATTGTACAGAATGGGGAAACTAGCACTCACAATGCAGATATCTATTTCAATTTCATACCAACTGTGTGTATGTATGTTTACATGTGTCTATTTTAATTTAATGGCACAAAGGTGCATTGGGATAGTGAAAGATGCCTTCCAAAGTTTATAGAGAAAATTGAAAAGAAAAAGGCATATATCAGGGAAAGACAGTTGAAATTTCTTGGGTGTGGAAAATCTGATACTCACAGGACAGAGGAAAAAATTGCATAACCTATCTAGCAAGCAAATAGTTGGTGGAGCAAGGTTTAGGAGAGATAACAAAAAGACAAAATTTATTAAGAGCTAAAAAGTTCAAGAAATTGTGAAGAGCCATGATCAGCTATGTTCTGAATGGACACAGCACATGGAAAAAGAAGAGGAAAGAGGAGATAAAAGAGGAAAGAGGAGATAGAAGAGGAAAGAGGAGAGAGGAGAGGAGAGGAGAGGAGGAAAGAGATAGAAGAAGAGGGAGATAGAAGAGGAAAGAGAGAGGAGGAGAGGAGATAGAAGAGGAAAGGGGAGAGGAAAGAGGAGAGGAGAGAGAGGGAAGAGAGAGAGGAGGAGGAGATAGAAGAGGAAAGGGGGAGATAGAAGAGAGGAGAGGAGGGAGAGAGAAGAGGAAAGAGGAGAGAGAAGAGGAAAGAGGAGATAGAAGAGGAAAGAGGAGATAGAAGAGGAAAGAGGAGATAGAAGAGGAAAAGAAAAGACAGACATCAATTTCTGAAAAGTTCAATAAAATTTTATAATCCTATATAACTTTGGGATGAAGTTAATTTTTTTTTTTCTGGTCTGCAACTTGATGATGATGATGATGATGATGATTATTATTATTATTGTTGTTGTTGTTCAGCCCATGATCAGGATGGTCCAGACAGACTGGGAGGGACATGTATGCTTCCAATATCTTATTTCAAACTTAGTCAAACTGTCATGAAGGGAAATGGCACATAAAAGAAATAGTATTGTCATTAAAATTATGGATATTGTTCAAAATTCATGTTTTGTTCAAGTAATGAATGTACTTGTAGAACAAGTCACTCACACAAAACACAAGCATATGCATATATATCACATATGTGCATACAGCTAAACACAGGGTTTGATAGACTAGAGAATCAGCTCTTTTATAATATAGATTTATAATGATTTTCCAAGCATAGCTCAGACGGCACAAGGCCGAAAGTACGGAGCACCCAGTGAGGATCGAACTCACTACTCAGTCGTAACTGTTCTAGCGAGACAAGTTCCCTAACCATTACACCACATCGAGCTGCCCAATATAGATTTATATAGTTGACAATCATGGCTCTTCACAGCTTCTGTGTATTTTTTTTTTTTTAAGAAAGATAGTACAAATAGGGTAACAACCATTGACATACAAAATGGGATGGGCAAGCAGGGTTCAAATCCCGGCTGTTGCTTTCAATTTTTTTTTCAAAATTTATACTTACAGTTATTCATCATTATCATTTTATTTACATTTTCATGTTTGACAGACATTTTTATAATTATATATTAAAAAAAAATTAATTTTGATATTTATTTCTTTATAATTTGGTAAATGATAAATATTGCATTGCATTTTTAGAATGTTCTAAATATAAAAATCCAGTACTAATTTCCACAAGGGTAATTTCAGATTCACCAAGTTGTTGCACAGACTTACCTGTGGGTGCTAGCCATTTTTGATTGATTCATTTTTTATGACTTATCAACCCTCTGCAGGTTATTAAATGCCAAAAATATTTTTAGAATACAAGAAATAAGGAAAAATAATGGTTTAGAGATACAAGTCTTATTAATTAGATTAGCGGAAAATAGGCAGATTCATAATTAATCAAAATTTGATAAAAAGAACTGATATATGGATATAAATTGTATATAATAATAAATATATAGACTAATCTCTCACTTTGAGGCCACAATAGTTTCTATACATTTATATTCCAGAGGATGTAAATAGATCTAAATGACATGACTGTGTACCTAATCAGTATTTGATAAACAAACAAGAAATTATAATGTGAATATAAAGTGGGGGATCAATTCTATATTGCAATCAATATATAAACTGACCACTCACTTTGTGACCATCTTAGTTTCTACACATTTATATTCCAGAGGATGTAAGTAAATCTAAAAGACATGATGAATGTGTGCCTAATCAGTATTTGATAAACAAACAAGAAATTATAATGTAGATATAAAATGGGAGGTCAATTGTATATTACAATCAATATATAAACTGATCACTCACTTTGTGACCACCATAGTTTCTATACGTTTATATCCCAGAGAATGTAAATAAATCTAAAATACACGACTGTGGACCTAATCAGTATTTGATCGAGTCATTTATTTTCTACAGCTTAGCAACCCATTGCAGGTTATTTAAAGCCAGAAAATATTTTTAGATTGTAAGAAATTTGTTTTTTTTAGAGACAATAATGATTTAGTGATACAAGTCTTACTAATTAATGCATAGGAAATCAGAGTAATTCACTCAATAATCCAATAATCCAGTGCTAATTTCCGCAAGAGAAATTTCAGATTTACCATTTACTGGCACTAGTTATTGCATCAATCAATTGTTTTTTAAGCACTTTCAAACACTGGTAAGGCATTTCTAATTGTCTTTTGAGCATTTTTATTATAACCTGATGACATCTAGCTCCAGTCATAACTCCAATTAATATAGCAAGTGTTTCTTGTATGAAACATAAACACCATATGTTGTTCATAACAAATAAAGTAAAACTTCAAAAAATAAAAAAATAAATAAAAAAATAAAATTCACAGAAGCTTCTGTGACTCATGTTGCATTGATTCTTCAACAGTTCATGACAAATGAAGAGAAAAACTGTCGTTTACCCACTAGCACACAAGTACCAGTTATACCAGATTAATAATGGTCAAACTATATTTAAAAATAGCAAGAAGTAGTAAAACTAAATTTTTTCTCTATCATCTTTAAATGGTATGTCCCTTCAGTCAAAATCCAGTCTTTGTTACTGAGGCGTTCTGACAATTTTGTCAAAACACCTCTGTAACAGAAACTAGTTGTTGAAAGAGGGAAAAAAAAAAAAAAAAAAAAAGACGGTCAACCAGGGTACAGAATATATCTAGGAGTGGTGGTAATTTTTATTTATTTTTTTACGGAACTTGTAAACTAGAACATCCTCTAAAAACATGAAATTCAGTAATTGGGTTGTGTGTGGGAAGTTTTCCCTGTCAAAACAAAACTTTAACAGAGTTAAATACAGTCATACTTTCTTTTTCTAATGCTCAGAGAGGAGCACATATAAAGAAAAAATTGTGAACACCCGTAAACCAATGACTTTAAATGCTTTCTTTAATTTAGGCATGAATTAGTAAAATTAAGAAACAATTTTCAGAAATAAAAACAAGAAATTAATTAATATAACCCAAAATTTTTTTTTTTTTTTTTTTTTTAAATCACTTCATTTTACTTACATTATTTCGACAGTTATCCTCATCTTCATTGTTATATTTACAACATTTTGGCCATTGTATGCTCCAAAATTCCAATCACCTGAAGAAAGCTGGAGCATACAATGGCCAAAATCTTGTGAATAAGACAATGAAGATGAGGATAACAGTGTAAAAAATGTAAGTAATCATCTCAGAGATATAAACACTTCATTTTAAGCAAGGCAATAAAACCACTAAGATAGAAGGTGTTACTGAGTGTGAGAATATGAGAAATAGAAAACATTATTAAGGAGAGAGAGAAAAAAAAAATGAAAGAAATGGTGTTAAGAAGATAGATATAACAATTGACAATGCATTTAAATTTTTGAAGATTAAAGTTGACTGGAAAACAAGAAGTCAGAAGAGAGTTTCTTAAAGAAGTTCAAGCAAAGAAACTGTTAGCAAAGAACTTACGGTTACATCTAGCCATTTCAACTGTAAAATAATGAGACCTTTCCACCAATCTAGTATAGTGCTTAAATCATAAAGTCTAAGTACCATAGAAGAAACTTTATCAGAACAATTACCATGAAAGTATTTATAAAAAAAAAAGGCACTGGGAATCTACATTACAGTGGTGGGAAAGTGTTTGAAACTGACATGCCAGGTCAGTTCCAATAGCATTGCAGATTCTTTGGATTTTATCAAGAATCTCTAAATACATAGCAAAACCACCAGACCAAATGTGACAGCAATATTTAATGCATGGATGAATGGTAGACTTATAAATGTGTAAGGTAGCTCCTCTGTGCCTTTTCTATAAATATTCTGATGAACTTTCCTCTATGGTACATAGACACTATGAATTTAAGTGCAGTACTAGATTGGTAGCTAGGTCTCATTATTTTATACTTGAAATGGTTAGATATAACTATAAGTTCAATGCTAGCAGTTTCTTTTCCTGTATATGGAAAAAGGTAAAAAGAAAACAGGAAAAGGAAAAGAGAGGAAAAAGAAAAAATGAGAAAAGAAAAAGAAAAAATGAGAAAAGAAAAAGAAAAGAAAAAAAAGAGAAAAGAAAAAAGAAAAGAAAAAGAAAAGAAAAGAGAAAAAAAAAAGAAAAGAGAAAAAGAAGAAAAAGAGAAAAAAGAGAAAAAAGAAAAAAGAGAAAAAAGAAAAAAAAAAGAAAAAAAAAGAGAAAAAGAGAAAAAAGAAAAAAGAGAAAAAGAAAAAAGAAAAAAGAGAAAAGAGAAAAAAGAAAAAAGAGAAAAAAAAAGAAAAAAAAGAGAAAAAAAAGAAAAAAAAAAGAAAAAAAAAGAGAAAAAAAAGAAAAAAAAAGAGAAAAAAAGAGAAAAAAAAAAGAGAAAAAAAAGAGAAAAAAAAGAGAAAAAAAGAGAAAAAAAAGAAAAAGAAAAAAAAAAGAGAAAAAAAAAGAAAAAAAAAAGAGAAAAAAAAGAGAAAAAAAAGAAAAAAAAAGAGAAAAAAAAGAGAAAAAAAAAGAGAAAAAAAGAGAAAAGAGAAAAAAAAAGAGAAAAAAACTTGGTATTCATTAGTCACCACCACAGATCTTGCCTTTTAAAAACTAAGTAACCTATGTTTTTAAACTTAGTAAACATTAAAAGTCATCTTCATTTATAAAAACATATACTTCCAGTACTTTCTGTTGCAGTCTTCATACTAAAAAGAGGTGCAATATGGTTCTTAAAGTAAACATTTTTTTCTTAAGTAAACACCAAACACATATGTTTATGTGTACTATTACAACTTAAATACTTCTAAAATCTATGATCTCATTCTCATGAATGAATAGGATAAAGATGTCTCAATAGGATGCAGGGTTTGTTTCTATCGCATTTTATCTACGGACTGCTGGTTCAGGCACAGCGCCACCAAAATAAAATGAACGCAGGGAATAAGTCAGATGATAAATTTTAAAGAATTTTATATATATATATATATATCATACACACACACATACACAACAACAACAATAATACAAGAAGACCTTTATTCCAGCTTCATCTGCCACACCTGCAAAAGAGATTGTCACACAAACATTGGACTATGCAGATACTGCTGACAAAAGGACTGAATTTTGACCAAGCAAGGTCCTTTTATTATCTAGTGAGATAAATGGATGCCTGAGTCTGTGAGTAGAATACCAGGACAGAGAAAGGAAGTCTTCCTACCACACTGGATCTTGAAAATGATGGAGACGATCAAAATTACTTAAACAAAACATGAACTTTAAACAATATCCACAATTTTAATCACAATACTACTTCTTTTATATGCCATGTCCCTTCATGATATAGGCGATCATGGCCCTCTACATCTTCCTGTCCCTTGTAGCTCTTAATATGTTTTGTCTTTTTGCCATTTCTCCCAAACCCTGTTCTACCATCCATTTACTCCAGCTCATCAAGTATGTTTTGTACTGCTTTCCCTCAATCTATCCTGTGAGTATCAGGTTTTCCAAGCCCTCCTTCCTTATTACATGCCCCAGAAATTTCAACTGGCTTTTCCTGGTGTTAAGTATAAGTTTCCTTTTTCTTTCCATTTTTTTTCCAAAAGCTTATCGTTGCTTACATGTTTGGTCTATGATCTCCTCATCATCTTTCTGTAGAACCATATTTCTGTCGCTTCAAGTCTCTTCATCATTGAAGAGATTGTTCATCATTTTCTGTCATACAGGACATATATCACATATCAGTACAATAACACCTTATTCAAAAATTGGAATACTAAAAAAAAAAAAAAAAAAAAAAAAAAAAAAAAAAAAAAAAAGACACGGACTTTGTCAGTTCTTTTAATCAAACTAAGAGAGAGGTCATAGTCGTTACCTGCATGTATACAAAAGACAATAGGGTTGACCCCTCATGAATGCTTTTTTGTTCTTTTAAATATCTACTGACCTATTGCAGGGGTCACCAAACTAGCCCACTACCACACTGTGTCACAAATGAGCTAAAATATAATTATTTATATATGAAATTATGCCATCGCCTCCCTTTGTCTTTTCTACAAATACTTTCACGGTAACTGCTCCAAACAGCTACTTCCGCTAGTTCCCAGATTGCATTAATTTAAGCATGCCACTAGGCTGGCATCATAGTCCCACCCTTTCATTGTCGAAATGGTTAAATGTGGCTGTCTCTTCTACTCCAATAGCTTCATGTCTCATACCTCCCGTCAGAGAAATTCCTTTCCTATTACTTGTTTCCCTGATAGCAATAATCTCCAACTATTAAAATGTAATGTCAATTGACATCTCCAGATACCCTGACCTATTCCCTGTCATTCTCTTCATCTTTTCCTCTATCACGCTTCTTTACTCTCGCTCACACTCTCTGTAACCCCTTGCATGCTAGTGGTGAAATGCTTAAAAAAAAAAAAATTGTAGTTAAGCTTGCTATGTAGAAAAATTAAAATAAATGTAAGTAAAAATGCCAAAATTTGGCCAATCTGATTTTTGTATCTGACAGTAATATAAGTTTTAGGAAAATCAGTGAACTGGATGGAAGGAATTTCTCATTTTCAGTGCTTCAAAGAGTTCAGCACTGAAATTACAGAAGATAGGAACCTCGAGTTTCCAAAGAAGATTATTCATAACTTAATTAAGCATTTTTGGGAGAGATCTTCAGATCTCGAGAGAATTGAGAGTGACATTCTTCTGTTTCAGAATCCATTTGATTGTAATCTTGATGACATACTAGTTGAACTACAGTTGGAACTTGATGATTTATAAGCAAGTGACTTGTTGAAAGAGAAGCAAAACTTCTTGAATTTTATCACTTCTTCCCTAATGATGAGTTTTCAAAGTTGAAGAAATTTGCCTCTGGCATGGCATCAGTGTTTGGAACAACTCATGTCTGTGAGCAGACATTTTCAAAAATGAAGTATGAAAAGTCAGCACATCGAATGAGGTTGACTAATGAACATTTGAAACAATTCTCTTGGTTGGATGCAGCAATTCCAAAGCAAATATTGATTATCTTAAAAGGTAAACACCAGTTTCACAAATCTCACTAAACTTTTTTGCTGCTTAGTTTGTGAGATTCGGATATGTGCATACTTGGTGTGATTTTATTGCTAATGTTGCCTTCTTTGATAACTTTTTGGTAAATCAATGTTTGTTGTCTTTATTTTTTTTTTGTGTATTCAGTGTATTGTATTGAACAAAATGATTATCTGGCCCTCTGTGAAAAGAAAATTGGTGGCCCCTGTCCTATTGTAAATGTTTTTGTTTTTAAATACAAATACACAGAAATAAAAGGGTATTTGTGTTCTGAAATTAAAACTATAGATTTTCCACATATATAAGTTTTAGAAGAAAACATATCTAATGTTATGAAGGAAAAAAAATGGTTTATTTGGAAAATGAACAGCAGTAATGATTTTAGACAAATAATACAATTCAGCTCAATAACAGATCAAGGCCTAGAAGACAAATTTAGTCTTCTGTTTAATTCTCACTTTCAGCAAAAAGTGAGGGGGCCAAAGTACTCCCAGTCCCCATTATAGTGCTGTGGGAGCATCTCTACTCTCACCTTGAACTTTAACAAAATGTACTAAAAAGTCTGGGTTAACCCAAGAGACATCTCAAAGACAGCAGCATCATGAGAAACCAGATAATTTCTGTCACCACCTGCATGTAAAAAACTGCCCCAACTGTGACCTTCTGTCAGACCTAGCATTGTGCAGGAAGGGGTGAGGTAAATAACTTCACTATATTTCAGTCAGTCGATTCTGACCTTCGCTTCCATCAAAAATAGGCAAGGTTTCAGTACAAGCACAAGTTTTTCAACCCATCCACCAAAAATTGTTTAGAAGCTATGTGGCAAAGATATAATTAAAAAAAATAAATAAAGAAATAAACAAAGCATGATATGAGGGATGTTTATTATTTACATTATTCGGACTATTGTCCTCATCTTTGTCGCCATATTTATTACAACGTTTCAGCCGTTGTACGCTCCAACCTTCTTCAGGTGGTTGGAATGTCGAACTGAACCCCTTTATTTTGCTCACCGGGGTAGACTGTTCTAGTTCCACATGCCATGTTTGATGGGTGTCAGTTATCAGTTATCTCCTGTTAATTTCCCTCTGAAAGTTCTCCACTGCCTTAACCGGGTATTGAACTCAGACTCTTTGGGTCCTGTCACTGGATCTAACCTCAACGACACATGGCACAGTGGATAAAGGCGTTGGTTAAATCCAGTGATAGAACCCAAAGAGTGTGAGTTCAATACCCGGTTAAAGCAGTGGAGAACTTTTAGAGGAAAATTAACAGGAGATAACTGACATCCATCAAACATGGCACGTGGAATTAGAACAGTCTATCCTGGTGAGCGAAATAAAGGGTTCAGTTTGACATTCCAACCACCTGAAGAAGGCCGGAGCGTACAACGGCCGAAATGTTGTGATTAATATGGCGACAAGATGAGGACAATAGTCCAAATAATGTAAATAATGTACATAATACCTCATCTCAGAAATATAGACAGACTCTGAGGGATGTTTAGTTTGGAGAGTTTATATGGACTTGAAGGTTCCAAGGCTCAACATTTTATCATTTTTGGATATCAAATACCTTGGATTGATGCCATTGGCTCTTAAATTTGTATTAAATTTGAAACACCTACGTTGATTTCTTTCTGAATTTCTGGGGTGATAAGCTATCATTATTTACACTATTTACATTCAGACTATTGTCCTTATTTTTATTAACATCACAACATTTCAGCCATTGTGCCCTCCGACCTTCACCAGGTGTATGTTGATCCAGGTAACCTACAGGGAATGCCAAACTGAACCTTTAACGAGAACAGTGTACTCCATTCCTTGCAGCTGTGGCAAACAATATAAAAGTAAAACAAGTCACACACAACCCCTAAGAGTGAGATTGAAGGAAAATTGAAAAGCTGTGGCGAGAAGTGAGAAAATGAAATCAGGCATGGCTGATCACGTATGGAGGGAAAGGGGTAGTCATCAGGCATGGCTGATCACGTATGGAGGGAAAGGGGTAGTCATCAGCCCATGCGGAATGAAGTGGAAATACTGTACAAGGAAAAATGCTGGAGAGCTAGATATCTGAAAAAAATCAGTGCATATGCTAGGCTATGAGGATCTCCTTAGTAGGCCTAGCATAGAAATAAATACAATATGGTAGCTGCCAAGAAAGAAAGACAAATGACAGCAAGTCTTCAACAGCAGCTGTGACAAAAACAGAAAAGGCTTAGTAAGTGCAGTAAGGTATGACAAGCAGCATTCATCAGCAGACAGGTTAGGTTTAAGGCTCCAAGTTCTCCACAGAGAATTGTCCCATTGGTAGTGTGTGCTTGGACTCCAGGGAAACAGTAAGCAATAATTGAGTTGTATTAAAAATAAGAACTAGATGGTATATCCCTCAACACGAACAGTGGAGTAAGAACAGTCCCCATAGATTGAATAAACAGTTCAGTTCAGAATTCTCTGCAGATTACATGGATTGATATACACCTGATGAAGGTCAGCAGGCACAACAATTGAAACATCTTGATAACAACAACAAAGATGAGGACAATAGTCCACATGTAAATAATGCAAAAATAAGATTCATTTATTTTCGGCACAATCTTTTAAAACAATTTATAATCAACCCAACTCATCTTCAACCGTTTTTTTTTCCATATTCCAATAAAGGAAAAAGGAAGTTACTTTGATCTTTGCATACGTTTCTACCAAAATGGATTTTAGTATAGGTGAGAAGGAAATTGAAAATAGAATAGACCAGCATTTCTCAACCTTTTTACCATTGTGGAACCCTTGAGAGTTTTTTCATGTCTTGGGAAACCCCTGCATAAAAATGATTATATACCATTATTAATATCTATCTCTTTTATATTTTATTATAATAACCAAAGATTTTAGGATAGGTGATAAGAAAATTGAAAATAGAATAGGCCATTGTTTCTCAACCTTTTTATCCTTGTGCCACACTTGAAATTGTTTTCATGTCTCTGGGGACCCTTGCGTAAAAATCATTATATACCATTATTAATATCTATCTCTTTTATATTTTATTATAATAACCAAAGATTTTAGTATAGGTGATAAGAAAATTGAAAATAGAATAGGCCATTGTTTCTCAACCTTTTTATCCTTGTGCCACACTTGAAATAATTTTCATGTCTTTGGGGACCACTGCATAAAAATGATTATATACCATTATTAATATCTATCTCTTTTATATTTTATTATGATAAACCAAGGATTTTAGTATAGGCCATAAAAAAAATTGAAAATAGAATAGACCAACATTTCTCAACCTTTTACCTTTGTAAAGCAAGTCTACTATACCTAACCCAGCCTTTGGAAGAGCTTGAGAAGTTATGTCTTCCATACCACAAGAGTTTCTGGTGAAATCAGTTGATGCAATTCCTGGGCGATTTGAGAAACTGGTAGCAAAATCTGGTGCCTGTATTGAATTTTAAATAAAACCTCATTCTAAATGTTTTCCTTCCATATCAATTTCTTGTAAAAATTATAGTTAATAAATAAATTATAAGTATTTTAAAATAGGGAGTTATTTTTCAATCACCCTGTATATTTAATATGGACAAAATAAAATAAAATAAAATGAAAAAATGAAGTGACCTTAATCTCAAACTGTTTATATTTAAAGAGACAAGTCATTCAAACACAGATTTAAAGAGATTACGTTAGCTAACATCTGATAAGGGCTTTTGAACATTGAACAACTGGCCTTAGCCTTAGGCATGACACTTGTGCTCACTTCTGTTGGTTTTGTCCTTCCGCTTATTAACAAGTATGGGGGGGATAGAGAGAAAGAGATAGAGATAGGGGGTAGAGAGATAGAGATAGGGGGGTAGAGAGATAGAGATAGGGGTAGAGAAAAGATTCATCTGTTAAAGATATCAATTTATTTACACAGGAGGAAAAAAAAAATGATTTAATTTGAGGACATGTATGTCTCCCAGATCTTAAGTAAGATATCTTAAGTATATGGGAGGTTGGGGGGGGGATAAACTTCAGCAGAATGAGTTATTTACATTATTTATATGCAAATTATTATTCTCATCTTTGTTGTTATGGCCACAACTTTTCAGGCTTACAACCATATCACCAATTCTCATACAATCACCAAAGGTAAGCAACGTCAAGCCTGTTCCGTACCTAGACAGGTGACCAATTGGAATACCAGGTGCTCTAAGCTTGGATATGTGGGTTGTGTAATAATGGCTCAGAATTGGAAATCAGAGAGCCAAGTTCTATTTCCAGCCGGGTTCTTTAGATTCACTTACATGCAAATACTCTTGGAAAAGGTATATATCTGCCTTTTCTCCCCGACTTATGGGTTAATTAGTAAGACTTGTATCAGTAAATCATTATTATCTAAAAAACAAGGAAAAAGAAAAAAAATCTCATCTAAAAATATTTTCTGGCTTTAAATAACCTGCAAGGGGTTGATAAACTGTAGAAAATGAATCAACATGTTCTTTTATTATCCTTTCTCCTCACTAAAGTCTTCTCACTCTCAGTAAACCCCAGTGTCTTAGTAGCCTTAGCACCTTGCTTGGGGTGAAATGATTATCAAAAAACTAAAAAAAAAAAAACGTTTGTATTTATAGCAGGATGTGAGCAAAGCCAGTTAAGCGTGCAAGTTGCAATTTAATTTGAAAAAAATAAGATTGAAAACAAAAGCATAAAAATATTTTTAACTAAAAATAAAGAAATGAACAAAAATTATTTTGATAATCGTTTTATGACTTTTTTGACAATGCACTGAAAAAAAAAAAAAAAAAAAAAAAAAAAAAAATTGCCCAAGATCTTACTGGGAAAAAAAAAAAAAAAAATGAGAAATACAAGGTGGGTAGGAATTTAGGGAATACTAGGTCACTGTTTTAATATATGATGCGGAGAGGCACCTTTACAGTACAGCTGTGTAGTGTACACTACGGTTTTGCAGGTCACGTGAATTTAAATATGGATTATTTAGTTTCAATAAGACTTTTTGAAGCTTTAAATAGATTATTTCATAGATTTCAACAAGAGATAAACCCATGTCAGGACATATAATCCAAGTGAAAGAAATATAATTTACATTTACAACCTTTGAATAGGCATATATTTTTTTTTAATTCCTCTTGTAAGTCAAAAAATTATATATATTTTAAAGAAAAACAGACCACTTATACACACACACACACACACATACATACATACATACACACACACATACATACATACATACAAGTGTGTGCGCAAATTCTGACCAAACAGATTTTTTTTTACTTGTACTTAGTCGGGCTTATAAATTTTCAGCACCTGCTCTGATGTATGTTTGACATTGTGATATTTTTGTGAAAATGAACGAACACTGTGATATATAATGAAAATTTTTTTAAAAATACATTGAATTATGATGTCTAGTTTAGGCTAAACAAACAGATTGATAGGATTTTTACTACAGTATTCTCATGTGATAAAAAAATATTAAAAAAGCTAATTTTCTTTTAATCTGAAGTGAAATTGTGGGTGTAGGAACTAATGAAGATATGTGTAGAGTTGAAATTTTTTTTTCTTTGGAAAGCATTATTTCCCGAAAAAAGAAAAAAAAAAAAAAAAAAAAAAGAAAGAGATATCACCAGTAAGTAAATCGGAAGCCTTTAGGAATACTAAAAATCTGTCTTGGACTCTACAGTCAATTTCAAAATAACACCAACTCCAACTGAAATTACGTCATAACTAACAAGAGAATGAAAGTAAAGGTCATGTGACCACGCCACCAAAAGTGGTACCGTTTAAAAGCAGACTTATTACTAACCCTTCCCCACCAGTGATAGAGTTATTTTGGGGGTGACGAGAGAACAGATTTTTTACTTTTAAAAACCTTTGTTTTTAGGTGGGGGCGTAGGTGTACTGTACAGTGTACTGTACACCTACAATGTACCCAGATTTATGATTTAAGGGAAAAGGTGTGTATCCCGTGATTAAAATCATTTCACTACTTGTAGAAAAAGTCAATTATTGAATTTAATTTTGAAATAATTACTGATTAAAAAAATTAAACTATAGTAGACTAAAGAAATTATTAAATGAATGACATTGTTGTTGTAAAGTGAAACTGACAAAGTCATGCGGCGACAATCGTCTTTTATGACGAACAAAGTGTCCATTTGTCGCCTTTTTACTCTGCATCTTCAGAAAGCATTTCAGAAAAATACCCAAAATATTTTGATTCGATTCTTAAATAGTCACAACAAATTCTTAGAATAATCATTTATCTATGTGGGAAGGAGGTTTCAGTTTTAAGCAAGGAGAGAAAATTAAAAGATGACAGGACGGCGTAAACAAAAAAAATGTGCATAAAAATAAATAAAATAAAGAATTAAATAAAATTTTCAAAAAAATTTATTCGATTTCATATTGCGAAAAAAAAAAAAAAAAGTTTGCGCAATATTTTACTTGACAGCAAACGAAATTAAAATTAAATAAATTTGTCTTGGAAAAAAAAATCCCACGTTCATCACAGAGAAAAAGAGGATAAAAAAATAATGAATTATTTACCATTTTTATTACAAGAGAAAAATATCGGCATAAGGAGATGGCGGATGAAGTGTTTTTTTTTTTTTTGTTTTTTTTATTAACTATGATACCATCGTAAAATAAAATGTACTGAAAACAAGCCCCCACCCACCCCCAAAAAAAAAAAAGAAAGAAAACCATTTTTTTTCCTTTTTTTCTTTCTAATGTCCGTGTCATTTAGAATTAATTAAAATAACTTGAAAAAAGAAACGAACGTTATTTACAAAAATAAGAAAACGGTGGGTGTATTTGACTCCAGCAAAACATGATTTTTTTTTTTTTACTGTTTTGGTTCTTAAATTAAATAAAAAATCTGCGTGATTTAAAATAATAGTTTGTTTTTTTTGTCTCAAACTTATTACTGAAGTGAAGTCTTTTTACATTCTCAATATGAGTCTAGATAATAATAAAAAAAAAAAATAACATGAACCATTATTACGTTTTCAGAATAGTTTAAAAACAAAACACGGAGTTAAGTGACAAATCTTGTTTTTAAAATACATTTTTTTTTTTACCGGAATAAAAAAAAAAAAGAAAAAAAAAAGGGCACTTGCATTTCCAACAACAACAACAACAACCTGATGATCTCTCTCTACCTTTCTTTTTATTTTTTTTATTTTAAAACATATACAACACATCTTGTGTTTTCTAATAATTATTATTTTGGGGGATCCAATAAATTATAATTTAATTATTCTCTCTTTGACCACCCACTAAAAATTCACGATTTTTTTTAGTAAATTATAAATTTACCAATATTTTTTTAAATTTCTTCCAATTCCCTTATTAGTATTCGTAAGACGTATTTAAGCACAAATTTAACACAAGAAGTTATTAGAATAAATTTTGATTTAATTTAAATACGGTTAGAAAAAAAAAAAAAAGGACAGAAAAATCTTAAAAACTAACAAAAATATAAAAACTGTTTCTTTCCTCTATCTGGGAAATTCTACCAAACTTTGAACAACGTATTCATTTAATTGTTGTTCAAATCTCATTAGGACTACAACACGATGAGAGAGAGAAAAGAAAATGTAGAAAAAAAAATGTATGAATTCACGATCTAAAAAAATGCAATATATTTATGTTGTGTTCTATAATTAATTAACATGTACTACTACATGGTGAATTTATCGTTGTTAATCATTATTATTATTAATAATAATTAAATTAATCTATATTTATAAAATAAAAAGATGCAACGTGATTTGATAAAGAAGAAAAGCAGGACAGAGAAAATAAATTTCTCTAATAATTGCAAATATTTGAAAATAAAGATAATTTTGTTAAAAAGTCACACAAATGATTTAAAAAAAAAAAAACGTAACAAGCACCCACTATTCTAATTAGACGAAAACTAAAACATTTCAATTTAAATTATTTAAAGCAGAAAAAAACAAATATAATTTATAAATTTTATAAAAAAAATAATTTTTATTACTTAAAAAAAGTCAAACCTAAAGCTAAAAAAATATTATTTACAAATTATTTAAAATAACAAAAAAAAAAAAAATAGGTAAAAAAATTATTTTTTCCTTAGTTAATTTTTTAAAATGTCATAGATTGATTTTTCCTGAAATAAATAAATAAAAAAATATATAAATAATTTTTTTTCCTGAATAAAAATCAATCAAAGACAAGCAATAAGTAAATTAAACAAGCTCCCTGTTGCAAGTATTACCGATTCGATCATAGGACAAGAAAAATCAAATTATTATTAATAATAAAAATTAATGATATATATATATTTGTCCCAATCGTGGGGGATCAATTTTCTATTATTTTCAAGTGATAAACTGAACCCTCAGTTTTCATTAAATGAAATCACATTGCCATGCATACAACTACAATACTTCTCCTTTTCAAAAGTTTAAAACTAGAAGATAAATTTCATAAATAATCGGATTATACAATTTTTATTTTTAAAATCGTCAAACATGAAAAATAAGATAGATCATAATTACAAATATATACATCCTTTTCGAGATATAGTGGTGTCCATAAAGTAAGGGATCGGTTTTCTATTATAATCAAGTAATAAACTGGTCCCCCTGGTTTCTATATAAAATGATATTATTTTTAAAAATACTTCAATATTTTTTTTTTTTTGAGATTCTGATATTCATAGAGTAATAAATGAAAATTGGTTGATTTTTATATGAACTCAAAAAGCAACTGTAGATTCTTTAATTTATTCATCGACCAGAAAGTGGGGGATCATTTCGAAAGAAAAAAAAAAAAAGGAATCGCTCCATCAAAGTATTATTTATGTATTTCTCTTGTATGCATTTTTGTACTTTATGTTATAGTGTCTACGTAAAAAAAATGTTTTGCATTCGTTCTATTTGAGATTGACAGTGATTAGTAGAGACTAAAGCTTGTACTTACCTTTTAAAGATCGTATAAATCCCATGGTAGTGTTTTATTTGAGGTGTTGGGTTTGTTTTGCCCCACTGACTGTGAAAATCTCATCATTTTAATAATAATAATAATAATAATTTAAGTGTCAAAAAAGAAAGGAAAAAAAAAAGAATCAGATTTGTCGCGCCCCCTGGCGCCTGCCCTTAGAAACACACTACAAGTAGCCACCGCCGCCCACCAACAAGCAAGGAAGAAAAAAGAAAACAGAAAGTCGTTCCGAAACTCGCAGAAATCCTTTTCTGTCGGAATGCACGAACCTTAGAAATCCATGCCCTAACGGAATGGCATCGGAACGTAAATGGCGATTGCCTGTTGGTCAAATATTTTTCCTCGCAAAAGCGGATCGGGTGGGTGTGTGATGTCAAAAATTGTCAAGAACAGGGGCGGGTAACTCTGCAGCACTACTTTACTTGCTCTTTCTTTTAATGTTTTTCTTATTTCCCAGAAATTTTAATCATTTTAAAATTAATAAATTCCTTTCATAAGTAATCCTTTTATATTATTATCGTAGGAATTTATAATTAGATACTAAATTTCATACTTTTTATATCCTTATCCATTTTTAAGGATTTTATTTATAATATTACCATTCCTATCAAAATTACTTATTCATTACCATTTAACACTGTGTATGTATCATTCCTATAAGATTGATTTTTAAAATAATTTCATAATATATATATATATATATATATATATATATATATATATATATATATATATATATATATATATATATATATATATATATATATATATATATATATATATATATATATATATATATATATATATATATATATATATATATATATATATATATATATATATATATATATATATAAATATATATATATATATATATATATATATATATATATATATATATATATATATATATATATATATATATATATATATATATATATATATATATATATATATATATATATATATATATATATAAAGTATTTTCCTATACCTATATTATATATACAGTTTTATATATATTTATTGTTAGAAACTGTTTGAATAAATCTCATTATGTATGACCCATATATTATATTATGTTTCATACTTACCATTTATAAACAATCATACTATTCTTTCTCAATTAAAATGATTGCTTTATTATTTTAATATTTTTATCAAACATTGTTCACTATTTCATTGATTTAATTTATATTTTTATTTCTTTCTCTCTCTCTCTCTATATATATATATATGTATAGATGTGTGTGTATAGATACATACATACATATATATATATATATTTATAGATACATACATACATATATATATATATATATATTTATATATATATATATATATGTATATATATTTATTTATGCATATATATATATTTATGTACATATAATTTATGTATGTATATATAATTTATGTATATATATATATATATATATATATATTTATATATATATATATATATTTTTATATATATTTATGTATATATAATTTATGAATATATATATTTATATATATATATATATATTTATTTATGTAGATATATATTTATATATATTTATGTATATATATATATTTATGTAGATATATATTTATATATATTTATGTATATAGATATTTATATATATATATTATGTATGTAGATATATATTTATGTATATATATTAATGTATATATATCTATGTATATATTTATGTATATATATATTTATATATATATATCTATATATATATTTATATATATATATATATATATATATATATATATATATATATATATATATATATATTTATATTTATGTATATATATATATTTATGTATATATACATTTATATTTATGTATATATATATATATATATTTATGTCTATTTATATGTGTGTGTGTCTCTGTGTGTGTGTGTGTGTTTGTATGCATGTGTGTATGTCTGTGTGGAAATAAGTTTTTTGATGCTTCTCATCTGTTAGGATTTCATCCTCTGATGAAATCCTAGCGGATGAAAAGCATCACAAACTATATATATATATATATATATATATATATATATATATATATATATATATATATATGTGTGTGTGTGTTGATGAATTAAATCTGAGAAAAATACTAACAGTGCTAATAAAAGAATAATAATATTTGTTGTATATTATTAGTCCTTTAGATCCGTGATGAGAAAAGTTTTTTACAGATATATTTTTGTCCTTTCTCTTTGAGAAATAAAATGCAGTTGGTCTTTGGGTGGGGGTGGGGGTATTTTTCTTTAAATATATATTTTTTGAAAAATCTATGACAAAGTGGAAAAATGTTTTGATTTGACATATTTTGTCCTTTAGGACTTCATTGGAGTAAAGTTTTGTTCACACTGATGTTATTACACATGCACATGAAAGAGAGGGAATACTGACATTTATTAATTTTTTTCTTTCAATTGAAAAGAATTTATCTTAGCTAACACAAAATTTGTTACAACTACTTCAAAAACAATAAAAGACTTAATTAATGCAAAGCTAAATAATAATAAGCTAAAACTTGAAGGAAGAATTTACTTTATCACCTGTAATGATTGCCACAAGGAATACATAGGAGAAACCTCAAGGAATTTGAATAAATGATTATATGAACACAAAAGGAATCTTTTACAAAACAATACACTTAGTGCATAAGTTGCTCACTGTAATGAGTTTGACCATAATTTTGATTTAAAAATGCTACTTTAATTAAAAGAGAAAGAAATTTTCTGAGACGAAAATGTATAGAAAGTATTTTAATTGATTAAACATCGACAGTAAATTTTCATCCAAATTCTGACAATATTTCACCTTTCTTGGCAAATCGTCTGTTATCACAATATGGGATATTTAATAACAAAAGTGATAAAAATGTCAAGAAGAAAAAACTAAATGAAACTGGCGAGACATCATACACAAACGCATATTTAAAAAATAAAAATTTTCAATTTTCCAGTCACCTGAAGAAGGACAGAGCATACAGTGGCTGAAACATTGTGAATATGGCAGTGAAGATGAAGATAACAGTCCGAATAATGTAAATAATGTAAATAATCATAATACCTCATCTCAGAGATATAGACAGATATATTCAATTTAAATTTAAACCAGTGTTTCAGTGTAGTATGGTTGTAAGCCTCTTTTCTTAACTAAAGCTTTTAAATGTGTTATATAGGAATAAAGTGTCACTGCCGACACTTGAGTTTGAACATAGATCACCAGTGAGCAAACACAGGTGATCCTATTGTTGAATTAAGTAGACCATGTGACCATAGAAGAAATGCATATATGTAGGAAATAGCTAATGACTAATGATCGCATTTCTATTCTATCCTCTATTACTATTCAGATCACTATTTCTAGTCTATCCTCTATTACTATATGGACCGCTATTCTCTACTATTCACTATACTATTTCTCTATTCAGAACACTATAGGAATTACTATTTGAGCTAGTATTATCGAGCAAGTACCATTAGTGTGAATGCTATCTGAAGGCGTCTGACACCAGTATTGTTTCAATGATATATTATAGTTGTATATGCGATTACAAAGTCTCTATGACAACCAGCATCACAAAAGTGATGACAAGTATTCGTTGGCATTACAAAAGTGGCAATGAGTGTTCATTGACATCACAAAAAAATGTAAATATGAAAACAAAATTCCAAGGAGGACTCATGTTCAGGTGGTATGAGAATATGAGATCCCATTAATTCCAGTAAACATAAAATGCAGATTTTGGAAAAAATTGTGCTAGACTGGATACAACCAATAAATAAAAACCATTTAGTGGGGCATACACAGAAAACAGTTTATAACAAAGAAATAATCATGTGAGACTGGATACAACCAATAAATAAGACTAAACCATTTAGTGGGACATACACAGAAAACAGTTTATAACAAAGAAATAATCGTGTAAGACTGGATACAACCAATAAATAAGACTAAACCATTTCATGTGACATACATAGAAAACAGTTTATAACAAAGAAATAATCATGTGAGACTGGATACAACCAATAAATAAGACTAAACCATTTAATGGGTCATACATAGGACACATGGCACAGTGGATAAAGGCATTAGTTAGATCCAGTGACAGGACCCAAAGAGTGTGAGTTCAATACCTGGTTAAGGAAGTGGAGAACTTGGAGAGGGAAATTAACAGGAGATAACTGGTAACTTGATATCCATTAAACATGGCACATGGAACTAGAACAGTCTACCCCAGCGAGTGAAATAAAGGGTTCAATTCAACATTCCAACCACCTGAAGAAGGTCGAAGCATACAACGGCTGAAAGGTTGTGATTAATATGGCAACAAAGATGAGGAAGACAGTCCGAATAATGTAAATAGTGTACATAGAAAACAGTTTATAAGAAAGAACTAATTGTGTGAAACTGGATACAACCAATAAATAAGACTAAACCATTTAGTGTGACATACACAGAAAACCTTTTATAAGATGTGCAGTTGGTATATAAAATGTTCATACCTGAAATGTACAATTGTGTGAATTTTGTTTTAGAACAATGGAATGTATCCTAGTTATGAGAGCTTCATTTTGGGAGATGTTATCACAGGCATCTATCTACAATGATGAACTGAAAAGAAAGGAGCCATACCTTGTGACTAATATCCAGAGTGAGACAAAAGGGTCTTGCTGCTCCTTTTGTGCACTCCTACAAGTGATTCTAATTAGATCTACGGGAGCCTAGGTAATGTTTATTTTTGTCCATGGGAATAAGTGTGACATGCAATTTTAATTTCCACTAGGCTCCACACACATACATATATATATATATATATATATATATGTGTGTGTGTGTGTGTTTATTTAAAATATGTCAAACTTTAAATATATAAATAAGAGTTACATTATAAAAAATAAAAAATGAAACAATAACAACATTTACTCATTTTTGTTTTATTAGAAATTAAATTATGTCACTTAGCATCTTCCATAATTTATCTTGACTTTCAGTTAGCCTGATAAATATTTATGAGTGTCTCTTAAATTTAAAAAGTACAAAAACTAATGATATTTTTACTTATGTTGAAGGGCAGAGTCTCATCTTAGGAAACAGCTACCGAACCCCATTTTACACGGGGTCTACGGGGAATTTTGGGCCAAGCCTATGTGCTCGGATACCCTACATTAAATTCCACCTTGTGCCACATCTGACCGTGTGGGGTGATTGGTAGATATCCTGCAGTTGGAGATTCATTGTGGAATTCACTTGACTCACTTCTAGCAGTTGACTACTTCTTCTATGCGCCGCTGGTGAATCTTATATGTGTTGTTCTTGTCCTAAGTATTATCGTTCATTACCAACCAATGTTTGATTATTCTATTCAGTAACCTTCCCTAGATTACAAAACTTTGACTTTCAGTTAGCCTGATTTATAATTATGAGTGTCTCTTAAATTTAAAAATTTTGAAAAGTTATGACATTATTGCTTTTGTTTTTAAATGCTTGTTACAAAATAAAATCCTTACTAAAATATCATAAGAGGACAAAACATATTGGCTAAGATAAGTTTTCCTTTTGTCTTTTCATATATATATATATATATATATATATATATATATATATAGATGTTGCAAAATAAAATCCTTACATTTACCTAGATAAAGATCATCAGAAGACAAAACACATTTTGTCTTTTTGTCTTTTATATTTATATATATATATATATATATAAAGAAATAATCATACATAGAATCAATCAGCAATATTAACATGATTAATGGTGAAATCACTTTGCTAGTAGAACATAATGTGTGCATCAAAATACTGTTAATCCATTGAATGATGTGATCCTCATTTATAAAACTGTTGTCAGATGTTTCTAGTGTATATTTTTTTAAGTTAAACAAGTACTTTCAAAGATCCATGTCTTCATCCTCAGGTTGTAATTTTTTCCTTTAAAGTTAAAACTTGAAGACGAAATTATTGTTTGTAGACCGAAAGATGTTTTTTAAGAATTTTCTATTTATTGACGGTTGTACAATCTCGGAACATGCGAGTCGCAACGCTAAAGTTCAAAATTTCAAGTGAGAATTTTTATATAAGTTTTGTAATATGGTAAATCCACAAATTCTTTTTTTTTTATATATGTACACACACTATTTACATTGTTCAGACTGTCCTCATCTTTATTGTCATATTTACAATGTTTCAACTGTTGTATGCACTGGCCTTCTTCAGATGATATATGTTTTCCTTTTGTCTTTATTGATATTGTTACTTTTTACAGATATATTTTTACTTATATCTGAATTTTTACATATTTGTATTTTTTTTAAGTATTTCATCCCAAGCAAAGCAGGATTGCCACTAGCATGCAAGCAATTACAGAGAGTGAGAGTAATAGTAAAGAGGGGTGCTTGAGGAAAGTATAAAGAGAAGGACAGTGATCGAGATCAGTGCATCAGAAAATGTCGATTGACATTACATTTGAATATTTGAAGAGTATAGCTATCAGGGAAGCAAATAAGAGAAAGGGAGTTCCAATGTCGGGAAGTGCAAGAGAAGAAGCTGTTGAAGTAGAAGAGACAGTTACATTTAACTGTTTTGAGAGTGAAAGGGTTTGACTGAGATGTCAACCTAGTAGCATGCTTAAATTCGTGCAGTTGGGGTACCAGTAGAAGTAGCTCATCAGAGCAGTTACCATGAAAATATTTGTAGAGAAGATAAAGGGAAGCCACATCACATCTGTGAGAAAGAGACTGTAGACAAGATGCCAGATCAGGACCTATCACATTGCATATCTGTCTTTGAATTTTGTCAAGAACCTTGAGATGAACAGCTGGGGCACCAGATCATATATGTTTGTTAATTGTTTATTAAGGAAGTGTATTTTATATTTCTGTGTTTTGGTGGTAGCAAGTGGAACAAAAAAGTTATAAGTTTGAATCTTTTAATGAAATCAAATTTTCCCATGAAATTTGATTGTGAAAATATCTATTGTTGAAAGGATTGCCGATTTTGATAGGTGACAACATTTGTTTTGTCTGTTTGCTTAAAAGCTTATCAAATGAATATGTAAAGTTGTCATTTTGAATGCAAATGGCCTTGAAGGTTGGTGATATTTAAAGTCTGGATAAATTAAAAACAAAACAGAAGAATCAACAATATTATTATTGGCTCTGTTCTGGCATCTTGGCTTTAGTCACTTTTCCACCAATGTAAGGTTATCTCTGTGTGCTTTTTCTATAAATACTTTCATGGTAATTGTTCGAGTGAGCTCTTTACTATGGTAAGATGTATTATAGTGGTTGTAGTAAGAAAGGTACGTATGAATGTGTTGTTTTGGTGTAAGGATTATTGTTTCGTACGATTGGGTCAGTGCTTGCGGCTAGCTAAGTTATATTTAAGACAGAAGAAGACCGTCCTTTCCCCAATCCCCTTTTCGGCCTTGTGCCACATTTCTGTAGATAACAGAATAAATATTGCTCTTCACTATGGTACCTAAACTTTTTGAATTTAAGCGCAGTACTAGACTGGGGTTGAGATCTCACCAATTTACAGTTGAGCTGGCTAGATGTAACTGTAAATTCTATGCTAATAGTTTCTTTTCTCACACTTCTTACTTGTGGAACTCGTTTCCAACTCCATACTTCACAGCCCACTTTAATCTGCAAAAATTTAAATGAAATGTCAATCACTATCTACTGTCCTTCTGATTACTCTTCCTCTGTTCTCACTACTTAGCAATGTCTCTGTTTCTAAATCTTCCACACTCATTAACTCCTTGTGTCTCAGGGAAAAACTATATTATATATATATATATATATATATATATCATCATCATCCACAGACAGACTATTTCTCTGTATCACAGCTCATCAGTGTGACTAAACATCCGATTGCCTCAAGCCAGGATCAAAACCCAACTGATCTGGTATCAGTAAGAGATTTTACTCCTGAGCTATCAACACCCAGTAGAGAGGAAAGCAAATTCTTACGTACCTGATCCCAGCTTGAGGCAATTGGATGTCTAGCCACATTGATGAGCTGTGATACAGAAATACAGTCTGTCTGTGGATGACAATATATACGCCCCCGGAAAATTTAATTCTGGTCGAGCACTCTGGAAAGAAAGTGCAAATTTGTAAACAATGACTACTATTGCAAAGCTCTTCCATGAATTGAGCCCTCCTAGTCATTGGTGTGTTTATTTGAAGAATAGGTATGTAAGAGTTTGCTTTCCTCTCTACCAGGTGCTGATAGCTCAGGGGTATTTGTGTGTTTGTATGTGCAGGTGACTTATGACCATGAATCACTGAAATTAAACAACATCAAGCCCGGTCAATACTAAGATTGGTCACTGCTTAGAAATACCAGGTGCTGTAAGTTTGGGTGTGTGGGTGGTGTAATGGATAATAGCTCTGACCCATATATATAGTCAAGAAAAACCCAATACATGTGGCCTGATGACTGTGTCTAGCATGAAACAGTCTGTTGTCTCTGAGTGTTGATGTCAATGTTCAGTTTATATATATATATATATATATATATATATATATATATATAATGCTATTCCATGAGTGTTATCATTGCATAGCAATCTTCAGTGTCATCATAACATAATATCATCTTTGATGGTGAATATCTTTGTTTAAGTGTCCATATAACCACACTGAAGATGACTCATGTGAGCCGAAAGCTTAGATCAAGGACCATCCAAATGTTAGACAATTTTTGTCTTTATTTTTACCCGAAATTAAAGCAACCATACAAAGTTTAGAACGGCTCATAATCAAGCATAATAGATATTCATTGTCTGTTATATTTAACAAAATTTGTTTAAATAATCATCTGCTGCCTAAATATACTAAATATAATGGCTGCTGCTGCTAATACAATGATCCTCAACTCGAATCGAGCTCTCTTAGCCAATGACGTCTTTTGTATAGTAAAAATGTTAAAATTTCCCTTTCTCGCTGCCATGTGATATTAGTTTGCGGGTAGAAAATCTGACTAATGCCAAATTGGTCAGGTTTTGATCCCAGCTTGAAACAATCAGATGTCTAGCCACACTGATGAGCTGTGATACAGTGAAACAGTCTGTCTGTGGATGACTATATATATATATATATATATATATATATATATATATATACATGCTTGCGCACATGTGAGCACATCTGCACAAAATGCTTGTACATTAATTTAGTGTTAATTCTAAATGTTACATTTTATTCGGTGCATATCTTGTGTGGTAAACTGGATGAGAAATTTTGGTTTGACATTTTTCCAACAAAATGGATAAGTGCCACAAACATTTAAAAATGTAAAAATGTAAAGCCAGTTAAAAAAAATGAAGGTCCAAATTTGGCAATCCCATTTCGCTTCAGTTAAATATATCCACTCCTATTTCGAATGTTGGCATCACCAAATCTTTCTTGATCTGATATTTATCAAAGAGCCCACCAGTCCTGGTTGAGTCTGCCAGTCTTAATTGGTATTGTTGAAATGAACACTTTTGATTATTATTTATTGTAATTTTCTTGTATTCAGCCATCCTGGGTATGACGATAAACTACATCCACATCCTGGATAAGACGATAAACTACATCCAACAGCAAGGCCTCTGATCAGGAGGTTTTGAGGAGTGTGGAACCACCTTTTAATTGCTGGTGTTCTCAGGTCCACCCTGACCCGGGGTGGTAGCACCTGTTAGGGTCTCCAAACTGTGGTCAAAACACCATGAAAGTGTAAAAATAGGTCTTAATACCAGTAATAATTCATAAAAAATATTACCAGTTATACATTTAAAAAAAAAAAATATTACCAGTGATACATATTTGAAACAAAATTATTACAAGAAATAGATTTTTGGAGAAAAAAAATTTTTACCAAAAATAGATTTGTTGTAGAAAAAAATATTACCAAACATAAATTTTTTGAAGGAAAAAATATTACCAGAAAGATATTTTTATAGAAAAAAAATATTACCAACAATAAAAATTTTGTCAACATTAAATAACCCATTGAGGTTGAAAAGCTGTAAAACAATCCACACCAAAACAATCTTGTATTCAACTTGATTTTTGCTGAGTCTGTCTATATTTCTGAGATGAGCTATTATGTACATTATTTACATTACTCGGACTATTGTCCTCATCTTTGTTGCCATATTTATCACAACCTTTCGGCCGTTGTATGCTCCGGCCTTCTTCAGGTGGTTGGAATGTCAAACTGAACCCTTTATTTCGCTCACTGGGGTAGACTGTTCTAGTTCCACGTGCCATGTTTGATGGATGTCAGTTATCAGTTATCTCCTGTTAATTTCCCTCTGAAAGTTCTCCACTGCCTTAACTGGGTATTGAACTCACACTCTTTGAGTCCTATCACTGGATCTAACCAACGCCTTTATCCATTGTGCCATGTGTCCTTGAGGACATCAAACATCGCACATGTTGTATGCCCCGGCCTTCTTCAGGTGGTTGGAATGTCGAACTGAACCCTTTATTTCGCTCACTGGGGTAGACTGTTCTAGTTCCATGTGCCATGTTTGATGGATGTCAGTTATCAGTTATCTCCTGTTAATTTCCCTCTGAAAGTTCTCCACTCAAAGAGTGTGAGTTCAACACCCGGTTAAGGGTGTTGAACTCACACTCTTTGAGTCCTGTCACTGGATCTAACCAACGCCTTTATCCATTGTGCCATGTGTCCTTGAGGACATCAAACATGGCACATGTTGTACACCCCGTTGTACATGTTGTACATATGGCGACAAAGATGAGGACAATAGTCCGAATAATGTAAATAATTGATTTTTGCTGTTTGTTTATTTTTTTTTTGTCCTTTTCACTTTTCGGTGCCATTCTATTTCCAAATGTTATTCTATTTTTTCTTTTTCTTTTTATTCCTTCATTATTTTAATTTTCTCTTAATACTTGCCTCAGCACATGTATACGTGTGTATGTATATATGCTTATTGGACTTATTAATTCTACCCTCTGCTCAACCTTCTTAATTTAGAACATGCTTACCCACTGTTATTTATCAATGCTGAAAAATTAAGTTTTACCATCCCAATTTTTTAGTTAGTAGACATCAGAACTTAGTCATTAATTAATATGGATTCTTTCACATTTTGGGGGGGGGGGGTTTACAGGCTAATATGTGTAGATAGGCACACCTATTGTCTGGTCTTGCTATACTCAAATCAAGTGGTCATTTAGTGAAATGATGCAGCTGATTTTAACAAGAAGTGTCTCTATTTTCAAAGACCACTGACCTGTGGTGGGGTGGGTTCAAATCTGACATGTCATTGTCCCCTCTCAACAGTTGAAAATAGCAACTTTGCATTTCAATAGAATAAGACAAAGAAAAGGAAAAAACAAATAAAACAAAATATATTTCTTCACTTTTCCTGCCTTCTTCTATCTAGCACGATAAAGTCCCACTAGTTGCCAAAAACCCAAATAAGCTTCATTTACACATGCTATTAGGTTGGTGCAAAAATAATGACGTAATAATGTCGTTTTTTGACGTATTTTTTAACGTCAAAAAACAACATTCTTACGTCATTATTTTTGCACCAACCTAATATGTATGTTTATGACGATTTTTTTTAAATTTACAAACAACCTAACTAGTCTGAAAATTAGTCTGAAAGTTAAAAATTAAGTTAGAAAATATATGAGTAAATAAATACAAAAAATTACAAAACAGAAGCCAACACAGCATTATGGTACATAAAAAGAAACAAAGATTGTCTGGTCTGCACTCCTTCCATATCTTTTGAACAGGAATAGAGTTTCATCCCTTGTTCCCTGTTCAGGATATGATTTAACAGTTCTCTTTCTCTTAACAGGGCCATGATGATTTAACTGTCTTAACTCTTTGGTGATCAGACTTTCCATTATGTGGGTACTATGCTGGCTGCTGCTTTCAACTGGTCGTTAGGAGTCCAAACTCTTTGGTAGCGCTTAAAGAAGATGTTCTAATCAACAGTTGCATAATATCCGGATATCTGTAATGCCATGTCACATATGGGTAGGTGTTCCTGCACCTATTTCTAGTGGGTAAGCCTAAGGCCACATTGTTCAGATAAGCTCTTCACTATAGTACCTAGACTGTAGAAATTTAAGCACAATACTAGACTAGCAGCAAGATCTATTCAATTTACAGTTGAGCTTGCTTCTCCTAGCTCCATGCTTTCCAACCAACTTCAATCTGCAACTATTTAAATGCAGTGTCAATCACTATCTATTGTCCTCCTGATTGCTCATTTCTCTTTCTCTTCATTACTGATATTTCTGTACCTCATTCCTCTACACTCTGTAACCCCTTGCATACTAGTGACTGTACTGCCATACTTGGGGTAATATTGATTAAAGAAAAATAACTTCATACCATGCTCTATGCTTACAAGAATCAGATCAGACCAAAAATGGGGTCTTGGTGCCATATCTAAGCTGGTGCTGCTCGGTCCTCTATCTCCAGTTTCACCAGAGTTCAGAAGCATTTACTTGGCCTTGTGGGTGATGAATTATTTTCTAGTCTGTAACCCCTTCCCACAGATGAAATATTGAAAGCTTCTCACTATTAAATCGGTATTTCCATGGCAAATGTCCTGATCAGCTACATTCCTTAGTTCTACCAATTCAGAACTTTACTGCTATGACTTGCCATGCCATCTACACAGGGTCATATATATATATATATATATATATATATATAGAGAGAGAGAGAGAGAGAGAGAGAGATAGACAGACAGACAGACAGACAGAGAGAGAGTCTGCCAAAAAAATGTATACACACTTCAGGAAAGGATGAAACAGGGCTTCTTACTTTAATTCAATTTAATTTTACTAATTATATTGATGGTTTCGACTCTCGTTTTTGAAACATGAGAACTCTTATGTAGCGAAGGAATCATATTTTTAAAAAAATAATTATAATCTAAGCTCTACGTCTATATGGAGCACTGTTTTTTAAAAATGAAAATAAAAATACTAAAGAACACTGGATTATTTACCAAAAGTGTTCTTTTCCTATTTTTCTACATACACACACACACACACACACACACACACATATATATATATATATATACATATATAATTTATTCTAAAATTATATTATATATTAACCTACATATCCTTTATTTTAATATTGTTAGTATATGTGTAGGTTTATGTATGTATGTATATATATATATATATATATATATATATATATATATATATATATAAAAAGAACATAGAAGTCGACACTTAGAGGCGACAGTCTGTTTCATGCTATATGCAATCGTCAGGCCACATATATATATTTATTTTTTCTCTTTTTTTCCTTTTTTATGTTACTGTATAGGTTGATATATTTATATTTATTTCTATGAGTGTGTATATGCATATGTGTATATGTGTATGTATATGTGTATACATGTATATGTGTGTATATAGGTATATATATATGTGTGTATATGTGTATGTGTATGTATGTGCATAGGTATATTTATGTATGTTTCTATTTGTAGTGATGGATGCATGTACACATACGTATGTATGTATTTTTTTAAATATTGTTATATATTTGTGCTCATGTATGTGTACTCATGCATATATAAGTATATATGAGATACTGTGTAACCCGGATATAAGAGACCCGGATATTAGAGAAACCCGGATATAAGAGAGATTTTATCTGGTCCCAAATTAGAGCCATACTTACCTAAACAAAATAGACCAAACCCGGATATAAGAGAAACCCGGATATAAGAGAAACCCAGATATAAGAGAAACCCGGATATAAGAGACTTCTTCTCCGGTCCCAACAACTCTCTTATATCCGGGTTACACTGTATTTATATATATTTGTGTGTTTATGTGTTTTCTTTTTTTTATATATTAGCTGGTTTTATTTTATTTTAAGTGTTACATTTTGCCTGGACATTTGAATTTGTTGTCTTTTTATGTGTGTGTATGTGTATATATTTATTTTTTTATCCAGTCCTATATATTTTAGTGTCTTTTTTCTTTACGTTGTTCATTGCCGAACGTTTGTTTTTCTATTCTACCCCTATTAAATTTTATCTATTGAACCATTTTTATCTATGTTGTGAATATGGATTATCTCCTCTTTGATAATCCAAGCTATAAAAGCTGTACATTTCCGTTTGTCAAGTAGACGAGTAGTAAGATTCTTAATTGAATAAAAGATTACTAGACAGAATGTCATTGTCCTGTTTTCATTACAATCTATATATCTTTGCCCATGTATGTTTTAATAGTCTGTTTGAATTTGTTTACTCACACTTTCAAATTTGAATATTTGTTGGTGTGTATATATGTGTGTGTCTTTTTTAATGTATGTATGTATGATTGCTTATATATGCCTTTCATTGTATGTACATGTTGTCTTTTTT
>CAHIKZ030000530.1:35000-160000 GCA_903632075.3 Acanthosepion pharaonis | reverse complement strand
AACCCAAAGTCAAAAATGTTAGTCAGTTATGTGCCATACGTGATACATGCTTAGGCAATCATGTATCTTTTGATACATGACTGACGAAGCAGATTTTTTCCTGTAGTAGGTGGCCATTTCTTTCTGCGGTAGACCAGTTTCTATCCAAGGCTTTAGAACCCCATCTGTCCTGCTATTTACCCATAGCTGGGGGAGAAGAGGAGGATTCATACCTTTCCCAAGGGTATTAGCATGTAAGTGAATGTAATCTTCTCAGTTTGACGGTCTAACTCTCTGCCTATGAGCAGAAAGGAACCCGGACGAGGCTCCGTCGAAGGGCAGAGTCTCGTTCAGGGAAAAATGACCAACCCGATCTCGTTTATACGGGTTATACGGGCATTTTTTGGCTCGGGAAACCCACGATAAACTCGGCTTTGTGCCACATGCAACCCTCGTGGGGGGGGGCTAGATACTGAATGTAATGGTTTTGACTGGAATTCGAACTCAGCTCTCCAATTCCTCAATCCGAGCCACTATCCATTACTCAACCATATAAAAAAGGGTAAAAAGTCTGTATCCAAAATGTACAACTACATTTTTTATGCACAAAGAACTCAGACTGACAATTGTCCAAAGTAGAATTCTTTTGGCGGGGTAAAAAAGGTTGCAGTTGGTTGTGATTGGTAGGGATGAGCAAACAGTTACTATATTTTGATAAGACACCAGAAGTGTTGAAACAAAATGGCTATTTTTCTAATTATTTTGTAACATATTTATGTTATAATTTTAGAATAAATTATATTTGCAGTACTCTGTATTGAACACTCTTTTAAGAATAGTATTTTTTGGTTATTGGAATTTATTCTGTATACACTAATCTTATACGTGTATATATATATATATATATATATATATATATATGTGAAAAGTGTATATAAATATAAATAAATATATATATGTATAATTATTTATATATTATATGTGCGGTACTTATTAGAAAGTGCTCAATATCAAAGATAGAGCTAACATATTTGGTTGGATAGATGTGAGTTTGTGACCCTGAGTTTCACGCTTTTGCGATCGTCAGACAAACTCTGATGATTGCTAAAGCGTGAAACCCAGGGTCACAAACTCACATCTATCCAACCAAATATATATATATATATATATATATCCGATGCAATGAGAATGAAAGTAATGTATAAATTCCAACATTCACAGCAATAATCCAAAATAGGGCTCAATACCAATAGTATAGTGATAATTATTATTTATTTATTATAATTGAATGTTTTACTGAGTTAAATATGAGTATCCACTAAAAATAACATTTAAAGTCATAAAAAAGAAATATATATATATCTATGTACAAAAAAGAAATATTAATCTTTCCTTCCCTTAGTACTTCATCAGATGAAACGCGTCAAACATACCTTTTTCTGCTTTATCATACATCTTTCCTTCAAATCTGTTCTTGATATATAAAAAAGAGATATATATTTCATTGTTAATCTAATATATATGAAATATGAGATGAGATGCGATACATGATCACCTAAAGTTGACCCAATCTTTTTTTCTGATTTTCTTCTTTTTTTTGACAGATAGTACAGGTAACACAAATTCTTTTTTTAGGTAAAACTTGGTTCACTCCCTAATAACCACAGGTGTGGAAACATGAGATGCAATAATAATTTCACTAGATTTATCAAACATCTTGAACCTGACAAGCAATTTGATGCAAAACACAGGAGTCAGTCAATTTCATTAAACATGCCTTTTCTGGATTTTTCTGTTTTCAGTTCCCAAGGAAACATGGCCCAGTGGTTGAAGTAATCCAAAATGTGACTTGACCTAAAGAGTTGTGAATTCAGTACCTGGTGACAGCAGAGGTAACAAAAACTTGAAGAGTTGAGTTACTAAAAAGAGATAACTAAAACTGAGATATCCAAAAAAAGGCATAGCATGTGGAACTAGAACAACTTACCCCTATGGACTAAATAAAGGGTTCAATTCAAAATTCTATATCACCTGAAGATGGCTGAAGCATACAACAGGTGGTGAAACATCTGACAATAAAGATGAGGTCAACAGTCCAAACAATGTAAATAATGGAAAAAGTTTTTGTGTGACACGTTTTGTCTCTTAGTACTTCATCAGATGAAACGCGTCACACAAACCTTTTTCTGCTTTGTCATACATCTTTCCTTCAAATCTGTTCTTGATATATAAAAAAGAGATATATATTTCATTATCCAATATATATAATAATGGACTCTCCTGTCGGTTTTGACGTATGAGGATCTGACAGCTTATTGTTTCAGTTATGGAAGTTTGTGCAATAATCTTAAGTGGCATTTAAGACCCACTAGCGATTTACAAAGGAGGCCACATATGGAGCAAGTGTGAGGATTGTGAAATGAGATCACTGTTAGATTGGCTGACCTTTTAGATCTTGCCCAGATCCGCAGTCCTTTTAAAAGGGCTGTGATGAAATAATTTATTACATGGAACCATAAAGTGGTCTGTTTTTATTTAAATCAAAATATCTATACCTATCTATCTATCTATCTATCTATCTATCTATCTATCTATATATATATATATATATATGTATATATATATAACAAAAATTTTTTAAAGAAAAATCAGTTGACCAGGGTATTTCTGGAAGATAACTTTTTTAATCTAAGCAGTTTTTGTAATTATAATGCTCATTGGTGAGCACAGTGGAGTAATGGATAGCAGCTCGGATTGAGAAATTGGAGAGCCGAGTTCGAATTCCAGTCGAATCCATAATATTCACTAACGTGCTAATACCCTTGGGAAAGGTATGAATCCTCTTCTTCTCACCACCACTTATGGGTAAATAGCAGGACATACCAGGTTTTATAGCCTTGGATGCCAACTGGTCTACCACAGAAAGAAATGGCAACCTACTGCCTGAAAAACATCTGGCTTGTCAGTCATGTATTGAAAGATACATGATCACCTAAGCGTGTATCGCGCATGGCACATAACTGACTGAAGGCTCACTATTAAGAGACAGAGCTTTAATAATCATACTTATTATAAAACCCAGGTTGTGTGTGTGTGTGTGTGTGTGTGTGTGTGTGTGTGTGTGTGTGTGTGTGTGTGTTTTGTTTGTTTATATATTGGATCAGATTTCCTACATTTTTCAACTGATTTCAACAAAACTTCACAGGACTACGTAAAATTACCTTGCGGTTGTTCTGACAGTGCCAAAAATTGGAAAAACACAATTGTTTTTGCATGAAATCAATTTGAAAACACGATTAACAGGCATTACTGAAAGGGGGACAACTCATATCGAGTTATACTTATTATAAAACCCAGGTTGGTTGTGTATGTGTGTGTGTGTATGTTCATTTATATATGGGATTGGATTTCCTACATTTTTCAACAGATTTCAACAAAACATCACTTTTTTTTGGCAGGTAGTGTTTCTTATTGCCTTGCACACTTTCTTCTTTATTTTTACATTCAGAATGCTTTAAAAATTCCATTTATAAGACAATTGTTTATAATAAAATTCTATTTGTTGAAAACAATGTTTTTGTTTGAGTTTGGGTTTGACCAATTCGTAAAAAAAAACAAAAAAACAAAAAAACTAATTAAGACATGCGTGTCCGTCAACCTTAAACAATAATCTTTGTCAATTTTACTTTTCAGTCTTTATGATGGTCGATACTTGATCTATCTCTTACTGTTATATCCCCAGGCAACGCCTGACTCTACTGCTAGTAAGAAATAAAATTAAATTTTCACTTATCTTGTCCCTACTAAGATTTTTATGGAGAGTATATCCACTCTTCTGGCTTATATCTTTATTTATTTCTTATTTATTTATGCGAAAGAAAGAAATAACAAGGATTAAGTTTTCAACAGCATGTATTCATCAAATATACATGATATATTTTAGAAAATTGGGGAAAATTGTCAATATGTTGTTTTTGGCTGCTGATTGTCAAGAAAGTGATTAGGTGTAAGGTTATTGTTAGTTGTGCCAGGAGTTGACCAGTTTCTTAGGTTGGTTTGGCCAAGGTTACAGAATAGGTCACAGGATAGAAATAAAATTAAATCTTCACTTATCTTGTTCCTACTTAGATTTTTATGGAGATTATATCCACTCTTCCGGCTTATTTCTTTCCAGTTAACTTTGATCTTGAAAGATTTAAATGCAATGTCAATTCTTGGAAAGAGCATTAACAGTTACTATATTCATTTTTTTATCATTTTGGAAGGGGGTTCTGTTTATAATATCAATACAGTGTAAAATGCATCCCTGACTTTTTAAAGGATTATTGAAACTATGCTTACATCATTGATATCTGTATATGAAAGCAATTTTCTTTACTTTTTCTTACAAAAAGATTTATTTTAAACTAGCTTAAAAGCCACCCTATTGGGTAGGCAGGAGTAGATGCAAGAGGTAACAATAAACTACAGAAGAATTCAAAACTGATCACTCTATTTAAGTATTACATTAATATTTAAGCTTACTTTTCAATGATAATTCTCCTGCCACCATTTAATTTAAAGAGAGTTTGATGTATGTAGGTCCTTACTTTCTGTACAAACAATTATTTTTATTTCATGGGTGACTTTTCCTGGATTTTGCAATTAATTTTGATTACTCCCAAATTTATTCTCAAGTTATAAAAATTGTTATCATACAAAAAATTTGTCGCAAAAAAGTTGCATAAAAAAATCGCCAAAAACAATTGCAGTAATGAAAACTTGGGAATCCAAAATTTCAGGATTGTTAGTTCAGATCCAGCCTGGAATATTTTTAATCTGCTCATGTAGTCTGCCTGATTCTAAAATGGTATGAGATGTTGGGCTACAGCCTCTAGGAGCAAAGTTGAAAACATGAAAAATTTTATTTTGAAACACTATAATTTCAGAACAGTAATTTTTCATTTGAACACAAGCAAAAGTTAGAGAGTTGTGTCCCTTTAATTGTTTTTATCAGTAGAAGCCAAGAAAACAATCACAATAATAAAAACTTGGAAATCTAAAATTACTGGATTGCCATTTTGGATCCATCCCAGAATGATTTTAATTTTCTTTTGGAGTTGGCCTGATTCCAAAATATGTTGGACTATGACCTCTAGGAGTAAAGTTGAAAAAGTGTGACACACTGACATTTGCATTTATTTATTTATCTAGATGAAGAACAAACCGAGATATACCTTAGAATATGTTTTATTCTAAGAAAATATTTTAAAAAAACAATGGAACTTGTTTCTCTAGAAAAATAGAATTTTTTTTTCTTTGGCAAAATGACTTTTTGTCATTAAAGAACAGATTACATTAAAAATTACATAAAATAATAAAAGTATATACCTGTTTATTCTTCATATAAGATAAATATTTATTATCCCCCAATGTTTGTACATATATGTCTGAAACATCCTCCCATCAAATTTGCAGGTCTTGAATGCCTTTTGAAAGATCATGAAAGAGCTGAACAATGATTAATTTAAGAAAGTGATCATGCTCAAAATCAATTAGACAGCCATACAGGGTGATTGAAAAGTAACTCCCAATTTTATGTATGGGCAGCCAGCCAGGGGTCCTGACTTAACACCTTGCGACTTTTTTCTTTGGAGCCGGTTAAAGGAGCAAGTCTACTCAGTGGCGTAGCTAAGGGTGGGAGGCGAGGGGCGCGGACCACCCCAGGTGCCAGCACAGGAGGGGTGACACAATGTCACCCCCAACAAAATTTTTCAACCAGGCTAAGGTGCCAAAAATAGTCTGAAAACAGTGGTGGAGACACAGGGTTTCGCAGGCGGGCATATGACTCCCCAGAAATAATTTATGACCCCCCAGTTTTGTCCCCCGTCAGAAATTTTCTAATAAATTGTCGAGAAATTTGTGAGTAGGAAAAATAGCAATGTTTTCAGCTTTTGATTTGAACTGATTATTTTGTGGTATTGGATTTTGTCTTGGATCATACATGTAAACAGTAACATACTGGTCTGTAGAGTAAAGTAGAGGTAGAGAAGGTATGAAAATTTAGCTACAGCTAACCATTCAGCATAGGGTGAATCGGGGTCATTGGGGTGACATTTGAGCGGACCGCCCCGGAGTGACGTTTACTCTAGCTACGCCACTGTGTCTACTATACCAAACCATGTCTTTGGAAGAACTTGAAGAGTGAATACCACCAGAGTATTTGAGGGTGTATGCTCGTTGGGATGGTTGGTTGATAGGCATACAAGTGAGGTGTCTGAACCACTTGATCCTCTGTCATTTGATGTGTCGTATGATTGGCATTGCTCCTACCATATCTCTTATTGCCTCATTCCTGATCTTGTCTTGCCTGGTCTTGTACACTGAGGAAAGCAGGTAAGAAGACCAGGTGAGATCTTAGTAGTAGTTGGGAGAAAGTCCATTTCGGTATTCAACAGTTGAATAGTCAGAACTTGATAGTAGTCGTCATCTTAGAAATAGATCAGCATCAATCTACTACTCTGTTTTTCTAGGCCTGAAGAAGATGTTATGAGGAGCATTTTGTTGCGAAAGAAAGAAATAGCAAGGATTAAGTTTTCAACAGCATGTATTCATGAAATATACATGATATATTTTTAAAAATTGGGGAAAATTGTCAATATGTTGTTTTTGACTGCTGATCGTCAAGAAAGTGACTACAGTAAATGGATATATAGTTTGGTCAACAGCATACCAAGGGCCAGCAGTACATACACTAATTTTATATCTCATGTATGATGCAACCCTCTTAAAATTACCTTCAAAATTCACATGATATGAGAGTATATATATATATATATATATATATAACAAACCAACCTATGAGAATATTTTTGGAAGTTACTTAAATTCTGTCTAGATTATAAAAATTGTTAGCATATACAGTGGTCATGAAATGGGGGATGTGTTTAATAATAAAGAACAATACAAAACTGATCCCTCACTTTCTGTCATCCTTTCATTTGAGTACCCATAAGGATGTTTTGGAATTTCATCTGAATCTACTATGGTTAAGAAATGGGGGATGTGTTTAGTTCTAAAGAACAATACAAAACTGATCCCTCACTTTTTACCATCCTTTGATTATCTATAAGGGTTTTTTTAAGTTATATATACTCATGTATAAAGCGAACTTTAAAGACCTAATTTTGAAGCTAATCTGACTACAGTAAATGGATATATAGTTTGGTCAACAGCATACTCAGGGCCAGCAATACATATGCTAATTTTATATCTCATGTATGATGCAACCCCCTTAAAATTAGCTTCAAAATTAGATCTTTAAAAGTATTGTATGCAAGTACATGCGGTAATCTCTACCTATAAAAGGCAGGATGTGTGTGTGTGTGTGTGTAACGAATGCACGGCCGCAATTTTCGATGGATTTGCACCAAAATTTACATGCACATGCTCCAAGTTAGTGGAAAGGCCAAGACTGACTTTGCATTTCCCAACTCCCATTGATAGTGGAAAAAAATTGATATTTTCATGCTTCTATGGCAGTTTTCATGTAGTTTGCAGCCATTTTCTACTGGCCAGAGTGAGAGACTATAGCTGGCTGCCACGAATAGGCAGGAAGATTCTATTGGCCAGCGTGAGAGTCAACAGCTGACTGACATGAATGTTAACTAGCATGCTAGCATGCAAAAAAAAAATCGATAGCTGTATTCATCACAAGTGGGAAAAATTTATATCTGCATGGCACTTTACTCCAATTGGCTCATTTGCTTGCTTAAACTCAACGTTGATTCTGATTCCGCAGAACTGGGTTGGGTGTGAAAAAGTATTTGTTGTTAGCATTCTTTTTTTCATTCGGTTTTTCCAGTTACGAGTCCTTTTTTAAAGCTGATCGTTTTGTGTTCATTTTGTTTAGTTCTTTTTTTGTAACAGATTTAATGTTTAGTATAGAGCTTAGAAAAAATTTGCAGTGTGAGATAGGCAAGAAGTAAGGCATGTAATAACATCAGCACAGCAAAGGGCACTCCTTTAAAGGCAAGGAAGGGCAAAAATATTTTAAGTCAAGTGATAGCGATTGCTGTATGAGTCGTACAATTTTTGAATCAAGCACAGGCAAAGCCAGGCCATGCTGCTAGTTACTTTATAAAACAAACTTCACTACAAGAAAAAGTGAAAATTTTATTGTTATTGTATATCTCTCCTGGGCTACATTTTCAAAGTTGTGAAGGAATGATGTTGCGTCCTTTAAGATGGTCAGTCAGTATTGTTAGGTCGCCAGTATAGTCAGCATCAGTGATCTTCTTAGCTGGATAGCATCTGTTGTTTTTTTGAGTGGGAGTGTAGCCAAGCTGCAAGTTCTTATCGAGGGTTGTGTTTTTCTTTCAATAGCTAGAAATATACTTGCAGTCACCACTCCATACAAGCATGAGCAGTACTCTTTACTAGAGCCATTGTGCCTTGACAAAGTATCTAACAGTAGTTAGCATGAATTTCTTCATCACTGGTATAGCGAACCAAATACTCATTCACTTGATTATTGCTTCACCTACTAATCTAACATCCTGTATCCCAATGTCTTCCTATAACCCTGCATGAGTAATTTAATGGGTATGTGCCTTGCCAAAGGGAAGCCCGTTATTTTGTCCAGTACTGCTTATTCAGTATATTCGCAGCTAGCCTCTATATCTAGTGGCTGCTCTCCCATCCGCAACACGGGGAGCCTGTGGATGGGAGTTATCATCTCTGCACCACCTGTATGTCAATGTGGGTAAAACAGAGTTCATCTGCCTGAATCAAGATACACCAACAGGTATGAAAATCTGAGCAGAGAAAACATCAAGCAAATAGACAACTTCAAATACCTGGGTAGCTATATTGCCCCCACTAAGAATGATATCAATATTGGACTGGGAAAAGCCTATGGAGTGCTAAATGAAATGAACAAAATCTGGAAATCAAATCAACTAGATCAAACTGAAGAGAAACTTTTTCAGAGCTTATGATTCCATCTAGCCAATTCAACTTTAAATTGATGAGAACTCGTTGCTAATCTAGTACCGAGCTTAAATTCATAAAGTCTCGTTATCATCGAGGAAAGTTCATCGTAACAATTACCATGAAAGTATTTATAGAATAAGCACAGGAAAGCAACTTTATGGCGAAAGAAAGTGACTGAAGCTGAGACGCCAGGTCATGACCAATAATATTACTGATTCTTCTTTGGATTTAATCAAGAATCTCTAACTATATAGCAGGATCACCAGACCATATATGGCAGTAATATTCTAGACATTGATGAAGAGTAGACTTATAGATATGTAAATATTGCCTCAACAATCTCAACATCAGACTGGGAAAAAACCTGAGGAGCACTTAATGAAATGAACCAAATCTGGAAATCAAAACGACTAGATCAAACTGAAGATAAACTTTTCAGAGCTACAGTAGAGTCCGTTCTTGTATATGGCTCCTTAACCCTAACCCTGCCAAACTGGAAAAGAGGTTAGATTGTACTTATACAAGAATGCTTTGAGCAACACTAAACAAAGCCTGGAAAGATAACGCAACAAAGAAAGAGCTGTATGGCAATATACCTCCCGTCAGCAAATTAATACGGCCACAAAGATTAAGATTTGTTGGCCACTGTTGGCATAGCAAAGAAGCCGAGATGCCAGGTCAGGACCAATAATATTGCTGATTTTTCTTTGGATTTAATTAAGAATCTATAACTATACAGCAGGGGCACCAGACGATATGTGGCAGTAATATTCTAAACATGGATGAAGAGTAGACTTATAGATATGCAAATATCTGGGTAGCTATATTTCCTCAACAATGATGTCAACATCAGACCCAGAAAAAGCCCGGGAGCACTTAATGAAATGAACAAAATCTGGAAATCAAAACGACTAGATCAAACTAAAGAAAAACTTTTTCAGTAGAGTCCATTCTTGTATATGGCTCCTTAACCTGAACACTAACAGCCAAACTGGAAAAGTGGTTAAATGGTTCTATAACACAAATGCTTCAAGCAGCACTAAAATCTTGGAAAGATCACCCAAAAAAGAAAGTGTTCTATGGCAACATCACCCCCATCAACAAATCAATATGCCAACAAAAATTAAGATTTGCTGGTCACTGTTAGCATTGCAAAGAAGAACTAGCCAGAAAAAGAACACAAGGTTGACCAAAGAAGATGTACATTGACCATCTGATTGAAGACAGAGGATGCAGAATGGATGAGGTTCCAAATGCAATACGTGACAGGAATGGATGGAGGAAGCATGTCATGGAATGCCAAGCTTGCCCAACCTGATATATATGTGTGCGTGTGTGTGCGGTGCGTGTGTGTGTGGGGGGGGTCCATATGGCCAAATGGTTAGAACATTCACTTTTCAACCATGGTCAATTGAATTTCACCACGGTCAATCTGTCAGGAATGTGTTATCCAAATGTGATCAGTTTGGGGGACATGATCCTAGTATGTGGTACCTTTGGGAAGTGCATGAAAAACCATATATGACAGGTAGATCCAAGCTATGTGAGTGAAAATGAGTAACTGGAACTGTTCGAAAAGTGTCAACAGTTGTACGTGTAGGAAGTTTCGTTTTGTTTGGTTTGGTTTATTTAATGACATATCAACTCCTTATGGGTCATTTAATGCTGAACTTTTATTTACTTAGGAGATTTGGTAATTTATTTTTTTTATATATGAAAATGTACTGCTGGTAATTTTTATTTTTTTTTTTTTACTATGAAAATGTACTGCTGGTAATTTTTATTTTTTTTTTTTTACTATGAAAATGTACTGCTGGTAATTTTTATTTTTTTTTTTTACTATGAAAATGTACTGCTGGTAGTTTTTTATTTTTTTATTTTTACTATGAAAATGTACTGCTGGTAGTTTTTTTTTTTTTTTTTACTATGAAAATGCATTGCTTGTAATTTTTTCTAATGTATTTTTATATTTTCATGTTTTGACCCCAGTTTGGGAGTTCATTATTTGCCCATAGCTGGAACCCGAACAGGCCCTACCGCCCTGGGTCAGGGTGGACCTGGGAAAAACAGCAGTTAAGAGGTGGTTCCATGCTCCACAAAATCTCCTGATCAGAGACCTTACCGCCAGATGTCATTTATTGTCATACCCAGAACAAACTAACAGGAAATCACAAGTCATCATGACTGAGATTTTGAGCCTGTTAGTGCTGTTCAAACTGCTGCTAAAGCCAGATATTGTACTCTCTTCCAGAAACTGTCTGTTCAGCATAGTTGCAGTATAAACCACAAGTGGGCTCTGTGGGTGTTGAACAAACACAAAATGTGTCTGAGCAGGTGTCTGCAACAGGGATTGGTTAGCTGTACTCATGGGAGGTCCCTGTCTCAGAAAACAAGACTAACAGGTCATTATCCGTTATGCTTGATGTGTTTTTAGCAAATTTAGGCATTTCTTTACAGGAATATTTATATATAAAGATTTTATATCTAAACTGGTCATATCTTTGTCTTTTACATTTTTAGAGGGGGGCATTGTAATTATAAACGAAATAAAAAGAATTTAAATTAAAATAAGGCATTTGTGTTTTCCTTTAAAACTGTTATCTCCTTCTTTCTCTCTCTCTCTTTCCTTCTCTCTATATACTTATCTCTCAACTAATGAGAAATAAAAAAAAAAGGAAAAAGAAGAAAAGACTGAACCTGGCCCAAAACACCAGAAGTTTGTAGGAGCAGAGCCTACTTATTTGTGACTGAAAAATACCAAAAATCACGGAGGCTCCATGCATGACTTCTGTCATAAAAAAGATGAAAAAAAAAAGGGATGTCAGAATAATTGACAGAAAGAGACTTTTTGATGTTCGCACCAAACTATGAGCCAATTCAAAGGATATGAAAACCTGACACCTTTTGGCCAGAGGTAGAGATGGGACGTGGACAGATGGAATGCAGAGAGATGGGACCAGAACCAGTAGAAGATGGAACAAAAGAACACAGCCACAAATGACATGTGAAGGATCAGTTAAGAGGTCATTACTTACTGACATTTCCACTCTGTTTTGGGCGAAAAACACAGTACAGTAGATTTCTCACACTGACACACCAAGACAGTTAATTTAGCTCATCTTACTACTACCCCCATATTTTCAGCACACCGATAAAATCATTTAGAGACAGTGTAATGGTTAGAACAAGTTTGTCTCCTCACTAGGTGCCTCATACTTTAGGCTAGAACAATTACGAATGAATAGTGAGTTCGATCCTCACTGGGTGCCCCATATTTTCAGCCTTGTGCCACATCTAAGCTATGCTTAGAAAATCATTTAGAGCACCTCGAGGCGGTGTAATGGTTAGAAAGCTAGTCTCGCTAGATCAATTATTAAGTTTGTCTCCCTATACTTTAGATCAATTTAGAAAATCATTCAGACACCTTGAGGTGGTGAATAGTGAGTTTGATCCTCACTATACTTTGCCCCATGCTTTTAGAAAATCATTTAGGCCCTGTGTTAGCCTCGCTATCTAAGTTCGATCATCACCAGGTGCCCTAGGCCTTGTGCCAAATCATTTGGAAAACCATTTAGAGGGTGGTGTAATGGTTAGCAAGCTTGTCTCGCTAGATCAGTTATAACTGAATAGTGAGTTCCTTCCTCACTGTGAATCACCTAGTGAGTTTGTTCCTCACTGGGTGCCCCATACTTTTGGCCTTGAAAATCACTATTACTACCCCCCTATCATGGTCTGACTTCCAAAATGGTTTGTCTTCCAAAATGGATATTTCATTTCCTGCCTTGAACCTTTTCGACCTTGACCTCTCATTCATGCCCCTACACACTGTTAACGGGGGAGACTGTAATAAAGTTAGCCAGTTTGTCTTTTATTACTCTTTAGCTAACCTCGTAGTATTTTATTATAGAGACTTTACGGTTAGCTGATCCAATTTCTCTTGCTGTGTCAGTTCGGGAGACGGTCAGATCCAGGCCCCTCACCAGGTGCCCTATTTTTTTTGTCTGCCAACTTTAGGGGAACCTTGTGCCATGTCTGCTACTGCTTAGAAAATCATTTAGAGCACCTATCGACTCGACCGCAAACACGCCACGCCTGCGCTGGACTTGTGACATGCCCGAATCAACGCCAGCTCTTCCTTCCTTCCCAACACGTCAAGTTGGCATCCTGGCATGGTTAGCAAGTTTGTCTTGGCACCCGCAACGCCTAGAACAATTACCACTGAGTAATGAGTTCCAACAGCATCATCCCGCCAACAATCAACTTCAGCCATCCTGTGCCACATCTCAATGCTATGCTTAGAAAATCACTAATTTACTACTACATATCCTATCATGGTCTGATTTCCAAAATGGATATTTCTTCAGACTGTTATCAATATCAATGTCTTATTAATGAACTTTTTTCTATGCTGAATACCAAAGGACTCACTCATCACTCTAAAGAAAATAAAAAATATATTATTTATTTATAACTCTTGAGTCAGTTCGTTTTATTCTCGAAGTTTCTGATAAAGTGCTCAATATCAGAGATAGAGCATGTGTAAAAAAAATAAAAGTGAACATTGAAGTTAACACTTAGAGGCAACAGGCTGTTTCATGCTAGATGCAGTCGTCAGGCCACACACACACACACACACACACATATATATATATATATATATATATATATATATTCTTGAATGCCTTCACAATTAAAGTCCCCTTCTATGACCATAATGGCAATATCTACACTTAGTGTTAGTATGTGAAATCCACTTGGTTTGTACTTCTCTGTTACATGTCCCAGTTAGAAAACGCAATATTTAAAAAAGTTACTAAACCCAAAATATATGTCTGCTATGTAGATGATATTTTTATTTTAGTTGAAAACAAAAAGAAATTGATGATCACAGAACCAAATTTGAAATAAACTCTGACCTTATTTTTACCTATGAACTTTAGTCAAGAAAATAAACTCCCGTTCTTAAGCATTCTCATAGAATTCAGTAGTAGCACATTCACCACTTCATTATACAAAAAAAACCACAAGTAGAAATTTCTGCCACGTTAATTTTATGAGTGAATGCCTACTTAGATATAAAATAGGCATTATGAAAATTTCTTCAAGAGAGCACATGAGAATTCATCCTCTCATCTTCTTTTCCTTAAAGAATAATGTGAAAAAACAATAATGTGAAACAGACACTAGTTAACAAGAATTTTCCAAACTACCACCAATCACCAGATTAGACTATTTCTTTCTAAAGTAACCAATAGCAATACTAAACATACAGATAAAAACAATAACATTTTCTATAAAAGCTAAAATATACATTAACTACAAGCAAGATTAATCATTTTGTTTGTTTTGTTTTACGGCATATCAACCTGAATGGGTTATTTAATGCTGCCATATTTTTTATTGCTGGTAGTATATTTTTTTTTCCAAAAATCTATTGCTGGCAAATTCATTTTTTCTTGCGAAAATGTATTGCTGGTAATATTTTTTTCTTTCTGTTGTAGTGTCTTCCCACTAATGAGTCTATTATGGACTCTTTCATTTACTATAAAGTAGTAGGAAAAGTAAGCCTTGGGAGAACAGTGATAGTTTGAACGCTGGCCAACCGACACGCATTCCCAAGTCATGTAACACATTTCTGTTGTATTTACTGTTCAATACATTATTTATCTGCAACTTCTTGTTTTGTTATTTCTTAACCAATTACTTGGTCACAACATCTTCGAAAATGTATTGCTGGTAATATTTTTTTCCTTCTAAAAACTGTATTGCTGGTAATATTTTTTTCCTTCTAAAAAATGAACTTCTGGTAATATTTTTTTCCTTCAAAAATGTATTTCTGGTAATATTTTTTCCTTCTAAAAACTGTATTGCTGGTAATATTTTGTCCTTCTAAAAATGAATTGCTGGTAATATTTTTTCCTTCTAAAAACTGTATTGCTGGTAATATTTTTTTCCTTCTAAAAAATGAAGTTCTGGTAATATTTTTTTCCTTCAAAAATGTATTTCTGGTAATATTTTTTTCCTTTGAAAATGTATTGCTGGTAATATTTTTTCCTTCAAAAATGTATTTCTGGTAATATTTTTTTCCTTCAAAAATGTATTTCTGGTAATATTTTTTCCTTCAAAAATGTATTTCTGGTAATATTTTTTTCCTTCAAAAATGTATTTCTGGTAATATTTTTTCCTTCTAAAAATGTATTGCTGGTAATATTTTTTCCTTTGAAAATGTATTTCTGGTAATATTTTTTTCCTTCTAAAAAATGTATTGCTGGTAATATTTTTTTCCTCCAAAAATGTATAACTCTTACTATTTATTCCTTCAAAAATGTATTGCTGGTAATATTTTTTTCCTTCTAAAAAATGTATTGCTGGTAATATTTTTTTCCTTTGAAAATGTATTGCTGGTAATATTTTTCCTTCTAAAAAATGTATTGCTGGTAATATTTTTTTCCTTCAAAAATGTATAACTCTTACTATTTTTTCCTTCAAAAATGTATTGCTGGTAATATTCTTTTCCTTCAAAAATGTATTTCTGGTAATATTTTTTTCCTTTTAAATAAATGTATTGCTGGTAATATTTTTTTTTCTTCAAAAATGTATTGCTGGTAATATTTTTTTCCTTCTAAAAAATTTATTTCTGGTAATATTTTTTTTTCTTCAAAAATGTATGGTAAAAATACCAGAAAAACATTCTCATAGTAAAAAAGATTACCAGCAATACATTTTTGTAAAAGAAATTACTAATGCTCACAAGAAAATTAAATTTTGGCATTAAATGACCCATAAGGAGTTGATATGCCACTAAACAAACAGTTAGCTTGGACATTAATGAGTCTATTACGCCAACCATCATGGTCCTGTATCAAGGTCAGAAAGCTATTAGAGTGACATTCTGTGTCATAACATAGCTGGACAATGTAGGCGGTTTTTGGGTGACCAACCAGTCTTGATCCATGGCTAGGTGTCCAGAACAATAGCTCACTCACAAGTTCTTGTTTTGCTCAATGGCAGCATCCTGCAAAGGGTTTTAATATTTTTTAACCTATTTTATATCTGTGTGGACATTTGCTTTTGTAATTAAATAGACATGAATTTTTACTCATGTGTTTTTTATATATTGAAGTGATAAAATCATCATTGCTAGCATCTACTAGAACATCCAGGAAAGGCATTTGATATTTAATGCTGTATTCATAATTGAATTGTAGAACAGAGTTACTTTCAAATGTTTCTTTAAGGGTTTTTACTTCATCTTTGTTTTTCATACACAATGACGACTCTAGGGTTACTGGCACCCCAGGCAAGTTGAACTTACAAGTATGATTTTTTAAATTTTCAAAAGGAGAAATACTAAAAATGTAGAATAATGACTTTATTGCAATATACAACTTAATGCAAGCTAAAGAAAGCATTCATTATCCTACCTAAAACATTTTTCTAGCCATTAGATTAGCAAATCTTTTCATGGTACTTTCCACATCTATCTTCTTTAAAAGATCATTTTCTATTGAAAAAATAGCCAAAGAATTTAATCTATCATGAGTCATGGATGACTGCATGTATATTTTTATAAATTTTAGTTTTGGAAGATCCCAAACACATGAGATGGTGGCATGATGGCACATTCAGCCTTGATGGAGCCCTGGATGACTGCCCAAGTTGACAGTACCTTGAGCCAGCCCTCTTTTCATACATACATACTTACATACATACATACATACATACATATATATATATATATATATATATATATATATATATATATATATATATGACCACCAAGACCATGAGACCCAGGTTTGAATCTCACGATGGTTGATTTGTTAGGAAGGAGACTTCCTGATGTTATCAGTCTGGATTCAATCCCAGTATGTGTCACCTTTGGAAATTGCCTGAAAACCATACCACAGGTTGACCCAAGCCTTGTGAGTAGACGGAACACTTGGGAGCCATCAATAGCTGTGCTAGCACAAAGTCACAAGTCATCGTGACCAAAGGTTTGAGTGTGCTGGCTTTGTTCAGATTGCTGATCACACTAGATAACATGCTCTCTTCCAGAAACTGTAACTAAGGTCTACTCAGCATAGTTGCAGTATAAATCACAGGTGGGCTCTGTGGGTGTTGAATAAACACAAAATGTGCCTGAGCAAGCGTCTGCAATAGGGATTGGCTAACCGCCCTAGTAGATTGGTATCCTTGAATATGAGTGGCCAGCTATTATAATTAATTAATTAATAATTAATTTATATATATATATATATATATATATAAATATTTAAGTGAACATAGAAGTCAGCACTTAGGGGATACAGTCTGTTTCATACTAGATGCAATCGTCAGGCCTCTAAGTGTTGACTTCTATGTTAACTTTTATATTTACACATGCTCTATCTCTGATATTGAGCTCTTTATCCCATAAATACAGCACATCTTAAGACTATATTTCTTCACATACATATATATATATATATATGATTAATGTACATATTGGACATAGAATTCTTGAATATCATCCCAAACTGTCACCTCCAACCTAGATACAATTTCATCTAAAAGAAAACTGAAAATGAAATACTTTACCAATCAATCGAACAGCTGACAATGGAAAAATTAATTAAGGTGCACCCAAATCTGAGAGTCCTTTTAAAAGTGGAAAGTTTGAAAAACAGTTCTCCACACTGCAAACAAAATAATATCCTTACAACAAACAAACTAAATGCAGCTGCAAAAGAGTTACATAACAACATCAATATCATCATCTGATGCACCAACAAAACTAACAATTATGTAGTACTTAACCGACAAGATTACAACCAAAAATTACCATCTATCCTAGATGACATAGAAAAATTCACAAAATTAAGGAAAAATCCCATAGAATCATTAAAAAAGTTTGTAAACAAGCTGATTACAGCAAACAATGATAAGATCGGAAGCCTAAAAATCAATAAATTGTTGATTGCTAAACAGAATATATATATATGGTAACGTAATAACCCATAAGCCAAGTTTTTCTCTCTGACCTAACATATCCCAACAACCTATAGATAGATAGATAAATAGATATACATACATAATACCCTACGTTGAGAATTCAGAGATTCATGCTCAATGCAATTTTCAGGTACTTTCTCTCTCTCTCTCTCTCTATATATATATATATATATATATATATAGAGAGAGAGAGAGAGAGAGAGAGAGACCTAAAACCGTACTGTTCTCCACACAGCAAACACAACAATATCCTTACAAACTCAAAGCAGCTGCAAAAGAGTTACACAACAACTTCAATATCATCATTAGACGCGCTGACAAAACCCACAATGATGTAGTTCTTAACCGACAAGATTACAACCAAAAATTACAATCTATCCTAGATGACACAGCAAAATTCACAAAATTAAGGAAAAACTCCACAGAATCATTAAAAAGGTACGTAAACAAACTGATTACAGCAAACAACGATGAAATTGAAGGCTTAAAAATTAATAAAATTGTTGGTGATTACCAACCAGGATAACTGTATGATAATGTAAAAACCCATTAACAAGATTTTTGTCTCTGACCTATTGATGGAATATTCCATACCAAACTGTCATCCCTCCAGGACAATGCATTTTTCAAGCATAATCACCTCTTAACCAATCAGCATCTTAGTTTCAGCAAACTAGGTTTTTCATTGGCTGAGACCTTAAAACTAGCAAGTTTGAGCAAAAATACCTTTTCCCGTGTACCACTTTTGGAGCTGATTCTGAGACCACAAATCTCAGTAAATAGAAGCGTTTCAATTCGATTCAAACAGTCAGAACTTCAACCCTGGAGAGATGCTAAACAAATCCACGCTAGCCAAAACTTTGACCTAACTACACTTTTTGCGCGCTAATTCCTCTGACTCGACAAACAGCACTTCGCTCTCTCAGGAACATTACTTACAACATACTAAAGAAAGTGAATTGACCCACTACTACACAGTATTTGTAAATCTCAATCCAACATCAAGACAACAGCTAAAGGCACACAACTCTTACAAACTTTGAACAGTAACTTTAACAAACGCACACATACACACTAGTGACTGAACTCCAACAAAAGACATTTTGTAATACGATAAAACATCTTGTTTAATTTCATACACAAATTCTAACCACAAGCCTACACACATTGAAAACTCAGCATAATCCTTCTACATATTTTATTACAACTGGTCACACTTGATCAGCAATATCTATCTTGATTGTGTATGTTCAATTGATATAGAATGAATGTTATTTGTTAAACCTTTAATTACGTTGTCTTCATTTTTGATTCCTCCTGAATGATTTTACCTTTAAATGTTCTTATTTTTATATTTGTTGTGGATGAATGTCTTGTGAACACCTACATTTCTAAGCCTTCTGATAACCTAACCTTCTGATACACAAAATACATTCGCCAATCTGCAACACTATCATATACCAAATTCCTATACCAGTATACCAGCTATGAAAACCCCAAAATAACATAATTTCCCCATACAAATCCAACAATTACAGCATTACATTAGTAAACAAATTCCTTCATATCTTAAAAACAATTCCCACAGGTAGGACACTAATCTTACTTGATGTTGAAAATCTTTTTACCAATGTACTAGTTGAAGAAACAATTAACATAATTAGAGACTGCATCTACACTCATCAATCTCTCCTCCCAAAATCTGACCAACAATTCTTCAGAAACTACTACTCACGTATACCACAAAAGCCCCATTCTATTATCAGAATGGCAAATTAATGGCGTCAACCTGGGAAACCCATTAGGTCCTATTTTCTTTAACATGTACATGTCTCATATTGAAATCAAAGTATTTGAAACAACTGACAAAACACAAATCTACACAAGTTGACAACATTTTTGTTTTGATAAAAGATAAGGATGAAATTATAAATCTAAAATCAAGTTTTCAAAAAAAAAAATCCATACTAAAATTTACATATGAATTCATGGTTAATAACAAAATCCCATTCCTTGACACCCAATATAAAACTAAAATCTATAGTATTTACCACCAACTTCATAAATAGGGCAAACCAAAATTATTCTTCCCAGAGAATATTTCTGTGTGAACTGAAACACAGAAAACAAACATTAGTCAACAATAATTTTCCTCACTACATTATAGATAAACAAATTCAATTACAAAGAATGCATGACACCAGTAATAAAAATAGTACACAACTAAACATCAATATATTTTACTGCAGCCAGACACATAAAAGCTATAAGCAGGAAGAATTCGTTATATGAAAAATCATTAAAAACTATATTTCTGCTGTAAATTCTGAAAAACATGTAAAACTTATAACTTATTACAGAAAATGGAAAAATGCAAACCTTGTTGTCACTCATCAAAATAACCCCATCCAATCTAAACTAGCGATGACCAATATAGTGTATCAATTTCACTGCATAGTACAAGACTGTTTATTGTCATAAATCAATCACATATATTGGACATACTGCCACCACATTGAGTAGATGCTTCACATGTCATTTATCAGATCAAAGTGCCATAAAAAAACATCTAACCAACCCCTGCTCTCAAAATTCGACCAGCAACTCTTTGGAAACTACTTCTCACCTGTATCGTGAAAGCCCCATTCTATAACCATAATGATAACACCTACATCCAAACTAATGGCGTCAACATGGGAAACCTATTAGGTCCTGCTTTCTCTGATTTTTACATGTCACATATTGAAAGCAAAGTGCTTGTCACAACTTACTAATCATAAATATGCACAAGGTACGTTAATGACATTTTCATTTTGACAAAAAATAAGGATAAAATTATAAAGTTTTGGAAAAAAAACTCCCTGCTAAAATTTACATACGAACTCCTGGTTAATAACAAAATCTCATTCCTTAACTAAAATCTATAGTATTTAACACCTACTGAATATTTTATTTTCTGGCTTTAAATGACCTACGCAGGTGTAGATAAACCATAAAAAACGAATCAATCCACCAAATACCTATGAGCATGTCTTTTAGATTTATTTACATTCTTTGGAATATAAATGTATGGAAATTACTGTGGCCACAAAGTAAAGTATCAGTTTATATATTGATTGTAATATAGAATTGATCCCCCACTTTATATCCACATTATAATTTCTTGTTTGTTTATCAAATACTAATTCAGTACACAGTCACCATGTCTTTTAGATTTATTTAAATTCCCTAGAATATAAATGTATAGAAACTAAAAGTGAGTGATCAGTTTATATATTGATTATAATATAGAATTGATCCCCCATTTTATATTCACATTATAATTTCTTGTTTGCTTATCAAATACTGATTTGGTACACAGTCATGTCTTTTAGATTTATTTACATTCTCTGGAATATAAATGTATAGAAACTAAAGAGGTCACAAAGTGAGTGATCAGTTTATATATTGATTGTAATATAGAATCGATCCCCTACTTTATACCCACTGTATAATTTCTTGTTTGTTTATAAAATTTTCACTTCTTCTCCCCTGCCACATATGGGTTAATTATTAGGACTTTATCACTAAATCATCATTATCTCAAAAAAATAAAATCTTACAATCTAAAATCCAAAGTATGTACTACCTTCCCGTATAAAAGGCTCATCAGCATGAACATGTCTTCTAATCTATGATAGTCAATGCCCGAAAAGATATAAATAGCAGTGATAAAAAAACCTCCTAAATAGAGCATACCTAAATTTCTCTTCCTAAAGAATATTTCTGAGTGAAGTAAAACACATAAAAATATTAGTCAACAACAATTTCTCAACTACATCATTGATAAACAAATAAAATTATTCTTACAAAAAATACATGACACCAGTAACAAAAATATTACAACAAAACATCAGCCTATTTTACTACAACCAGATGCACAATAATTATAAGCAGGATGAATTTGCTTTACAAAAAATTATTAAACACTATATTTCCACTGTAATTCCTGAAAAACATGTAAAACAGAAAATCGAAAACTCACAAACTTTGTTGTCACTAATCAAAATAACCCAATCAAGTCTAAACTAGCGATGACCAATATAGTGTATCAATTTCACTGCCCAGGTTAAGACTGTGTTTCTTGTCTTAAATCAGTTACCTATATTGGGCATACTACGACCTCCTTGAGTAATCACCTCACATGTCACTTATCAGAACAAAGTGCAATAAAAAGCATCTATGTACCCACAATCTACAAGAACTCTGAAGAAAATTTCTGGTTGAAAACTCAAAAATTCTATGCAAATCAAATTACTGAAAACATCTTGCTATAAGAGCAGCTCTGAATATCAAACATCTCTCATCCACTATCAACCTCACCTTGTTTAAAAATGGGAGTTGTGCACTGAAAGATTTTTAAAAATTAAAAAGATGCTCACTCAAATTCCAGTCATGCTAAACATGTGAAGGATTGTTATAAATGCTCCAACTAGTATTCAGAACCACACAAAAAATACATCTCAAACAGTCAAAACATGAAAAAAAACTAACAACATCAAAACAAAATCCCCTTGAAAATAGATAAAGTGGCTGAAAGCACTTGGGACAATGAATGGTACCGACAGTTTTGTACTCATTCACACCCACTAAATGGAAAATGTAAGAAAGCTAGAAAAACCAAAGAAAAAATTAATAAAATTGTCTTAAAAATAAAGTTGTGCGTTGTTATCCATTACCGTAATTTAATTAATTACACACAACTTTGTATAAATACTTGTACTAATGAACAACATATAGTTTTGTATTACTTGAACCCCTGAAGATGATCTTGGAAGAAGATCGAAAGTACTTGGGAAATGAAAATAAAAGAAATTTAAACAGCTATAGCACATTTCTTTCATCCTTTAACATCAATACACGCAAGGTTATTCGTGAGTATGAATGGATTTTGTTAAAAATTAGCAGACATAATATCTGTAATTTATTTAATCAGACATGCCTAAAAGAGAATTTGCTGCCTAAATACACAAATATATATATAGGATGCAATGAGTAAATTGTTGCCATTTTATATTCTTAATTTTGTGCATGTGTGTTGATTGTTTTTGATTTTGTCAACTGCACAGCATAGTAGACTCAGTATCTGTATTTCTGAGATGAGGTATTATGTACACTATTTACATTATTTGGACTATTGTCCTCATCTTTGTCACTATATTTATTACAACATTTTGGCTGTTGTACACTCCGGCCTTCTTCAGGTGGTTGGAATGTCGAACTGAACCTTTTATTTTGCTCACTGGGATAAACTGTTCTTGTTCCACATGCCATGTTTAATGGATGTCAGTTATTAGTTATCTCTTGCTAATTCCCCTCTCCAAGCTCTCCACTGCTTTAACCGGGTATTGAACCCACACTCTTTGGGTCCTGTCACTGGACCTAACCAACACCTTTATCCATTGTGCCATGTGTCTTTGAGGAGAAACTTGGAGAGGGGAATTAACAGGAGATAACTGATAACTGACACCTGAAGAAGGCTAGAGCATATTTTACATGTTGACAATTGTAACAAAGGAAAAAAAAAGATTTACCACAACACAGAGCTAAATCACAAACAAATATTTAATTTACTAAAACAGAACATAAAATATATACAGAATAAACAATTTTGGCCTACAAAACAGAAAACACAAAGTTACTGGCAAAGTGTTACGAGGGAGAAGGAAAGGGAGTCAAATATCTTTATCACTAGTGAAGTAATCTAAGTGCTATATTTGGAAATCCACAAAGGTGTGTAAATAAATATTAATTTTTAGTTTGGTCAATGAAAATTAGTCAAAATTCTATTTACCAAATTTGTTCCATGAAATTCTCTTTTGGGTTTTGGTTGGTCGGCAACTTTTTATAGAGATTCTTTCGGCTGGATATAATAGTACTTGAATCAAAAGCCGGAGTTGATAACAGCAGAAATTCCTTTTCGTCAACTGACAACCCTTTTCCAAAATCTCATTTTTATAGAGGCTAACACCTAATTTGCATTTTTCTAGATGTTTCTCAAATCATTTAGATTTTTCTCGAATATACTAGAATGATCTAGAATCTTCCAAACATTCTATTTCTAATTTCTCTATTTTACAACTACTTCATGAATGAAAACTTTTTTGCAATAACAATTAGAACTCAGTGGAATCCTTTATTATAGAAATGCATCCTTGTAACACATACAACGACCGAAATGTTGTAATAAATATGGCAACAAAGATGAGGACAATAGTCCGAATAATATAAATAGTATAGAAGACTTAGTTGGGCACCATCTGTGAGAAAAAGAGCACCATCATACAATTCACTCCACTAGAAATTAGGAAATGGTACTGATTGGCATTTGTGCCAGAAGCTCCAATATAAACATTTCAGAGTGTTTGGGTGTCAGAAAGCTCACTGATTTGAAAAGAAAAGAACTCTCAGATTTGTTGGTCAGGGCCTCAGACTCAACACAGAGGCCTACATAAAGTGCTTTGAGGTGGTAGTGCTGCCCTGGGTCAAGGGAGTGGATTTTGGAAGACACTATGTCTGGCAACAGGACTCTGCATCATGCCACACAAACAGGAGAACCCGGTCATGGCTGTCAAACAATTTCTGCAACCACATCACCTCTTAGATATGGCCACCTAACTCCCCAGACTGCAACCCCCTTGATTATTGTGTGTGGGGCGCAGTTGAGTAAGGGAGCAAAAAAACTCCTTGTAACACCAAAGATGAACTGAAAGCGAGAATTATGGCAGCATTCACCAAATTAAACAAGGAGGGCATCCAGAAGAATTGCAGGAGGCAGTGGTTGAAGCCAATGGCAATTTTATTGAAGAAATTTACTCTTTTTGTGCAATTTTGATAAATATATCTGTTCAAATAAGATGTCAGTGTTATTTTCATTTCGGCCTCATTTAGTCAACAATTGATCCTTTGCATCCTGTAACTGTTCAAATGAGATGCCAGTGTTATTTTCATTTTTACCTCATTTAGACGACAATTTATCCCTCGCCCCCTGTATATCTGTTCAAATGAGATGCCAGTGTTATTTTCATTTTTACCTCATTTAGACGACAATTTATCCCTCGCCCCCTGTATATCTGTTCAAATGAGATGCCAGTGTTATTTTCATTTTGGCCTCATTTAGACGACAATTTATCCCTCGCCCCCTGTATATCTGTTCAAATGAGATGCCAGTGTTATTTTCATTTCGGCCTCATTTAGACGACAATTTATCCATCGCATCCTGCATATCTGTTCAAATGAGATGCCAGTGTTTCATTTTTGCCTCATTTAGACGACAATTTATCCATCGCATCCTGTATATGTTAAAATGTGATGTCAATGTTATTTTCATTTTTGCATCATGTAGACAATAATTTAACTATCGCACCATTTTGTTTATTTTGAGCTTATTTTAAGCTAATGACTGAGGTCAGTCAGTGTTAAGAAATATAGTCCCAGGAAGACTTTGTACCTCTATTTTAATTATGATGTGTTTGTTATTTTAAATTTTTTAATGTGTTCATTGTCATACGATTTTTGAATTTAAACATTTCTGGTGTCACATGAACATGGCTCTATATGGCTTCTGAAAATTTAAATATATGAACTGAACCTGTAAAAATTCTACAATTGACAAGTTGACATATTGTCTTTGCATTTTATATTAAGTGAGACCTGTGAAAATGCCATGGTTCTTGCTAATTTTTATTACTGAAAGTAAACATTTCGAGCTGGCATATTTCATATCACTATATTATTTCACTGAAGCAGATGTTAAATGCATGAGAGCATTATCACCTCCTCTATCTGACCTTTTTTTTATTATTTCAGTAAACATGGACAGACAGTTTCCTTTTTTCTTTTTAATCAATATCAGCCTCAAGCAAGAAAGTAAAGCCACTAAGACACAAGGGGTTACTGGGTGTGTAGAAATTAGGAACAGAAACATTAATAATGAGCGGAAAGAGAAAAGAGTAATCAGGAGGAGGGAAAGTAACTGAAGCTGAGCTGCTAGATCAGGACCAATAATATTGCTGATTCTTCTTTGGATCTTATCAAAGAGTTCTAGGTAAATAGCAGGGGCACTGGACCATATGTGGCAGCAATATTCTAAGAATGGATGAATGGTGGACTTATAGATATGTAAGATAGATTCTGGAGAGAAAAATTGTCTTGCACAACACAGTGAATTGACTTTCTTGGCAGCTGAGATAGCAATGGATTCAATATAGTCATTCCACTTCATGTCAGCTCAGGACATTAGCCCAAGAAGGCACAAAAGTCACTTTCCTGGAGGTTAGCATCAGCCATGCTGATGGAAGGTAGAGACTCTCAGATGATTAATGGAGAAAAGTTTAGTTTTAGAGGCATTAAAATTAACAAGCTATCTTTTGCCCCAGTTAATGATGGACTGGAGATCATTGTGGACATTGGCTGCCATTTTGACCTTGTCAGACTGACCAGCTTTACTATTGGGGCAAGGGTAAATGATTGTGTCTTCAGTGTAGATGCCAAGTTTAAAGATAATGTCATTGGGGAGGTCATTAATGAAAATTAAAAACAGAGTAGGACCAAGGATGGAGCCCTGGGGGACATCCACATTAATACAAAAGGATCTAGAGGAGTGGCCGTTCAGGACAACTTTCATTTCATGATTTGAGAGGAAAGAATGGATCAGTTGAAAAATGTATCCAGAGACACCATAACTTTTTCAGCTTGTGGAGTTGACCTGTATGCTAAACACTGTCAAAGGCTTTTGAGATGTGCAAAGCTACAGCCCAGGCTCCACCGTTTTTATCCAGAGCATGATAGACTCTTTCTGCAATTATCATCACTACATCAGCAGTTGAGCTGGAGTCATATTGCTTGGCTGTGAAAGGGCCCTCTAATGAGAGATGCTGAACCAATTCAGCATTGATTAGGGCCCCTAGAACTTTCCCCCCAAAAAGGTAGAAGGCTAACAGGCTGACATTTGGAAGAGTTGCATGGTTCATCAAATTTGTTAAAAACTAGAACAACAGATGATGACTTCTAGCAGGTGAGAAAGCAGAATGCAGCAAGGCATTTATTATGCAGTTTAGATAGAACAGGAGCCAATTCAAGAGCACACTTCTTAATGACTATTACAGGGGTACCATCAGTATCTGTCAATATTTCTGAGATAAGGTATTATGTACACTATTTACATTATTCGAACTATTGTCTTCATCTTCGTCGCCATATTTATTACGTTTTGGACCTTCAGTATCTGTCTATATTTCTGAGATGAGGTATTATGTACACTATTTACATTATTCGAACTATTGTCTTCATCTTCGTCGCCATATTTATTACAACGTTTTGGACCTTCAGTATCAGTCTATATTTCTGAGATGAGGTATTATGTACACTATTTACATTATTCAGACTATTGTCCTCATCTTTGTTGCCATATTTATTCAATCCTTCAGTATCTGTCTATATTTCTGAGATGAGGTATTATGTACACTATTTACATTATTCGAACTATTGTCCTCATCTTTATCGCCATATTTATTACAACGTTTTGGACCTTCAGTATCTGTCTATATTTCTGAGATGAGGTATTATGTACACTATTTACATTATTCAGACTATTGTCCTCATCTTTGTTGCCATATTAATCCGATCCTTCAGTATCTGTCTATATTTCTGAGATGAGGTATTATGTACACTATTTACATTATTCGAACTATTGTCTTCATCTTCGTCGCCATATTTATTACAACATTTTGGACCTTCAGTATCTGTCTATATTTCTGAGATGAGGTATTATGTACACTATTTACATTATTCAGACTATTGTCCTCATCTTTGTTGCCATATTTATCCAATCCTTCAATATCTGTCTATATTTCTGAGATGAGGTATTATGTACACTATTTACATTATTCAGGCTATTGTCCTCATCTTTGGCACAGTAGATAAAGGCATTGGTTAGATCCAGTGACAGGACCCAAAGAGTGTGAGTTCAATACCCGGTTAAGGCAGTGAAGAACTTGGAGTGGGGAGTTAACAGGAGATAACTGATGACTGACATCCATTAAACATGGCATGTAGAACTACAACAGTCTACCCCAGTGAACGAAATAAAGGGTTCAGTTCAACATTCCAACCAGCTGAAGAAGGCCGGAGTGCACAACGTCTGAAATGTTGTAATAAATATGGCGATAAAGATGAGGACAATAGTTCGAATAATGTAAATAGGATACCATCGGGTCCACATGCTTTATAGAAATCTAGGTTAGAGATGATAGCACAAACCATGGAAGGGGTTATATGCATATCACTCAACAGAAAATCAGTTCTCAGTAGGAAGTTAGGCAGGAATACTCAAGGTGAATCAAGAGTAGAGTCTGAGAAGCATTTACAGACAAAGCATTCAGCTTTATCAGCAGAGGATGATAACACCTCAAATCGATAGAACTTGCACTATTAAAGAGCTGCCAGAAATCATGAGAGTCAAATTTTTTAGAGGCTATATGGTGCCACATTCTCTCAGCAAACAGGGACTTAGTTCTTTCAAGTATTCACTTACATTTATTACAAGCAGTAACAAATAGATGCTGTTGTGCTTAAAGCTGTCACGCTGGTATGGTAAAAAAATAGCGGTTCCTGTGTGCTTTAGCAGCCGAGCATGCAGGTGTGAACCATGGAGTAGACTGAGGTTTCACTTGGTATTTCCGAGAAGTTATGAAAGCATCCATGCTGGCTTTTTTTGCTTCTACTATTAAATCCGTTGTAATTAAAGAAGAACAGACATTAATGCTTGAATGACCCACGTATCATGATTGAGAAGGGAAGGAGACTATGTTGAGAACTAGATTTGGAATCCTGGGACCATTCTATTCATTTTGGTATACTTTCTTTGCTTCTACTATTAAATCTGTTGTAATTAAAGAAGAACAGACATTAATGCTTGAATGACCCACGTATCACGATTGAGAAGGAAGGAGACTATATTGAGAAATAGATTTGGAATCTTGGGACCATTCTATTCATTTTGGTATACTTTCTTTGCTTCTACTATTAAATCTGTTGTAATTAAAGAAGAACAGACATTAATGCTTGAATGACCCACGTATCACGATTGAGAAGGAAGGAGACTATGTTGAGAAATAGATTTGGAATCCTGGGACCTTTGTATTCATTTTGGTATACTTTTTTTGCTTCTACTATTAAATCTGTTGTAATTAAAGACGAACAGGCATTAATGTTTGAATGACCCATGTATCATGATTGAGAAGGAAGGAGACTATGTTGAGAACAAGATTTAGAATCCTAGTACCTTTGTATTCATTTTGGTATACTTTCTTTGCTTCTACTATTAAATCTGTTGTAATTAAAGAAGGACAAGCAGTAATGTTTGAATGACTCACCTATCATGATTGAGCAGGAAGGAGACTATGTTGAGAACTTAGTTTGGTATCCTTGGTATTTGTATTCATTTTGGGAAGGCTTCCATGCTTCTGCTCTTAAATTTGTTATAATTACAAAACAGGAATTAATTTTCACTGACCTTTATACCACACTGAGAAAGAATGAGATTATGTTGAAAAATACATGTACTTGAATGACACCTAGCATTAAATGAGTGATTGGCTCAATCTTTAAAGGATGGAAATCTGAATAGTAAACCAAATTTAAATTCTGTCTCAGACAGTTTCCATTCACTTTCACTGAAATGCCTTGGAAAAGGTATTATTTAGTATTGGAGAAAATGAAATTGAATATAGAATAAGCTGTGCCAGATGTAGTTTTTGCTCAACAATTCAAACAGCTACAAAATCATATTTATCAACCTCAAATCTTGAATCATATTCTTAAATGGCTTCCTCAGATCGAGACTTTCATATGGATGCCATTCATCACGCCAAATATGTTCAGAAATATCTAAACTGTCAGTTGTATCCAGCTGCTTTCTTAGATCAATGCCTTTCCACGCTTTGACTGAGTGAAGCCTGAGGGTTTTGGCAAAGATCATCCTGCTTTGGACCATGTTGAATGGCGCTACAGATTCATGAAGAACTATTTCAAATAACAGAAACCACATCACTTGAGAACTGTGGATATTAACAAGGTTGTGGGTTTTTTCAGTGAAAGTGCGTGTTCAATATGTAAACAAAAACGATAGAAGACGTACACAAAATAGTTGTTTTTCTGCTACAAAAACACATTCCTTTTATGTTGACTGTGTTGTAACTAACTTAAATACCTCTTGTGTATGTCCATTTTCCTGTTGGTTCTGAAATGTTTTATGGGAAGTAAGGATAAGAATGGGTAGAGATGGTCAAGCTCAAGTCAGCCTTGTGTGGAATTGAAATGGTTGAATCTCTACTTCAGGAGTAGGGCTGCTAAAAACATATCTGAACAATCTCATTGGAAAGTGGAAAGAGAAAATTCTGTCCTTTCCGGAAGTGGGGTCATAAAATCACACATGTGACCAGCAGCCCTTTCCAGTTTCTTCATAACTTGTATCATGGGAAAATTAATTCTTTTTTATTATTTAAATTATTGGTTTTATTTCATTTTCCCCCATAGGTCTCCCAACAGCAGCAACAACTAAAATGGATAGCACATGTAACACGAAGAGAAAATAATGACATAATGAAGATGTTGACATCTTTTTTTATGCTAGAGTCAAAAAGGTAGGCAAAGACCTGGTTTGCACTATAGTCAAAAAAGTTGACAGATGTTCAGTTTGAACTAGAGCCAAAAGACAAATATTAGTCTGGTTTATATCATAGTCAGAAAGGTAGACATTTCTCTGGTTTGCATTAGGATTAAAAAGAAAAACAGGTCCAATTTACTTCAGAACATTGACGATCAAGGCTCTCCACAACTTCCTATTTTGTGTGGCACTTAGCTGTTTTTCTCCATTTGATAAGGTACACCATCTCTACTCAATTCCACCATCCATTCACAGAAGCTCATCAGGTAAGTGGCTAGCTGCCTTTTTTTTCTTTTTTTCCTTTTTTTATATTGAGGGTCAGCCTTTACAAGGCCCAGGATCCACTCAAAGTAGAGGGTTATGTTAGGAGGCCATTTGTGTGTATAGGTGAGAGAGATAATGATTAAACCTAGCCTTGAAGAGATTAAGATTATAGTGATTGGAGAAACATCTTGTTGGGAGTCAATTCCACAGGGTAGTGGTTTGTCGGAAGAAGCTATTTGAGTGGAACTTACATCTCACTGATGGAATACGGGGGCAATGTGACTGGTTTTCTACTATGTAAGTGGCATGGCATGTTCTTGTGGTGAAGGTTTGCCTTGGCAGGCCCAGGGAATGTAGCTCATCTGAGCACTTTCTGTGGAAGTAACAGTAGAGCAGCAAGAGGCTTGCCACATCCCACCTGTGGGGTGACAAGTTGAAGGGTGGAGAATAATTTGCCACCCACAAGAGCTTGGAGACAATTTTGAACTCTATCTGAAAAGTGAAGTCTTACCCTATCTCTCTTGCCCTCAATATGCCCTGTGAGGATTAAGTTTTTTAGTTTTATGCTAGAGTGAAAAAGGTAGACAAGGACCTGGTTTGCACTATAGTCAAAAAGGTTGACAGATGTTCAGTTTGAACTAGAGTCAAAAGACAAATATTAGTCTGGTTTATATCATAGTCAGAAAGGTAGACATTTCCCTGGTTTGCATTAGGATTAAAAAGAAAAACATAGGTCCAATTTACTTCAGAAAATAGGCGATCAAGGCTCTCCACAACTTCCTATCTTGTCTGGCACTTTGCTGTTTTTCTCCCTTTGCTAAGGCTACGATCTCCACTCCATTCCACCATCCATTCACAGAAGCTCATCAGGTAAGTGACTAGCTGCCTTTTTTTTCTTTTTTTTACATTGAGGGTCACCCTTTACAAGGCCCAGGATCCACTCAAGGTAGAGGGTTATGTTAGGAGGTCATTTGTGTGCATAGGTGAGGGAGATAATGATTAAATGGCATGGCATGTTCTTGCCATGAAGGTTTTCCTCGACTAGCCCTGGGAATATAGCTCATCTGAGCACTTTCTGTGGAAGTAGTGGTAGAGCAGCAAGAGGTTTGCCACATCCCACTTGTGGGAGAGTTGAAGGGTGGAGAATAATTCATCACCCACAAGGTCTTGGAGATGATTTTGAACTCTATCTGGAAAGTGAGGTCTTACCCTATCTCTCTTGCCCTCAATATACCCCGTGAGGATTAAGTTTTCCAAGCCTTCCTTCCTCATTATGTACCCAAAGAATTTCAGCTATTTTTTCCTGATTCTGAGCAAGAATGTTCTTTCTCTTGTCATTTTCCTTAAGACTTCCTTATTTGTTTCCTCACTTCATCCATTTTCAGTATTTTTCTATAAAGCCATATTTCTGCTGTCTCTAGTTTTTCCTCATCTATGGGGAGATTGTCCGGCATATAAGAAGATGAGTATCACATAACAATCCAGGACTCTTTACTTTGTTTCTAAAAAAATGTTTCCATTGCTTAACTTTTGGAATATTTCTTTCGCTCGTCCAATGTGTACTTCAGATCTTGGTGTCATATTTTCCTTCCTCTGTTAAAACACTTCCTAGATATTTGAACTTTTTCAGTTTCAGATGTCTTTTCCAGATTCTGAATAATAAGTGTATTTTCTGTTGCCATTTTCTTTAAGACTTCCTTGTTGCTTTCTCGCTCAGCCCATGGAATTCTCAGTATCCTTCTGTAGAATCACATTTCTGCTGCTTCATCCGTGGGGAGATTGTCCAACATACACCACCTTATAAGAAGATGAGTATCACATAATAATACAGGACTCTTTATTTTGTTTCTAATGAAATGTTTCCATTTTTCAGCACCTTGTTTAGCTTTTGGAATGATTCTTTTCCAATGTGTCTCAGTGCCACATTTTCCAGCCTCTGTTAAAACACTTTCTAGATATTTGAACTCCTGCACCTGTTTGATGTTTATAACTCACAAACAAAAAATTAGCTTTCTGTTAATTAATCAATTTCAGTCATAATAAAAAACTTTTTTTTATTGAAAATTACGAATAAGATACAATATCCCTATATATATATATATATATATATATAAAAAAAGGCTTAAACACCATGGTCATAATTTATTCCATTGGAATCGTTTCCAAATCATCAACCTACAAATTCAAAATGAAAAAACAGAAAAAACAACTCGAAAATCAAAACAGAATTTAGAGAAAAAGTTTGAGGATGAGTGACAGAGAGAATTTTTTTGGAGATGTAGGTGGGGTGGATTTAAAAGAGGAGAGAAAGAAAGTCGACGGATGTCTAATACATGATACATTTCGTGGTGACATACCGTTGTGTATTTTCACTTATGTCACTCCATCTCGGTCCTAAACATCGGGCATGACATTTAATTGTATGACTTTATGTTTATTTCCTTTGAGATTGTTTATGTGATGCCATGTATTTATATATATATGTTTGTGTATGTGTGCATGTTATATGTATGTATATGTATGTGTATGTATGTGCATGTATGTGTATGTAGATATATATATATATATATATATATATATATATATATAAAATATATATTTTTTTTTCATACACGCGCAAATATTTGAATCGTCACTTATTTATTTTAAACTTTTTATATATATGTACATATGTGTATATCTGTGTGTATTTATATGTATGTATGAGTATGTTTGTGTGTATATATGTGTATATTTGTATGTATATGTATGTATGTGTATATATGTGTGTATGTATGTAAGTATATATATACATGTGTTTATGTTATGTATGTAATAGGTGTGTATGTGTACTTTACATGTTTATGTGTGTGTGTGTATGTGTGTGTGTGTGTATATATACATGTGTAAGTGTGTATGTATTTGCATGTGTATATATATACATGTATAAGTGGGTATGTATTTGCATGTGTATATATATACATATTGCATGTGTATATGTATGTGTATATGTGTGTATGTGTGTGTATATGTATGTATGTGTGTATATATGTATGTATATGTATGTGTGTATGTGTATGTGCTGGATGTATGGGTATATTGTGTATATATATATATGTATGTATGTTATATGTATGTATAGGTGTATATATATATGTATGTGTGTAATATATATATATATGTATGTGTATGTGTATGTATAAATATTTGTATGAATAGAATATGTGTATATGTGGATATGTGAATATATTTTTAGGTTTTGTATATATATATATGTATGTATGTTTGTGTATGTGTATATATATGTATATATATATATATATATGCCATATATATATATATATGTATATGTATATATGTGTGTATATGTATATATATGTGTGTATGTGTGTATGTATGTACACGTATTTGGCATGTGTGTGTGTGTGTACATGCCTAAATGTACCTACTTGTAGTGTTTAGTATGTTTTTGAACATAGAAATATTTGGTCCTTGCTTTTGATGAGACAAATATTCATCTTCATATTTTATATTTGATTTTAAATTTAAGTAAACTTCGTCCCATCCTCTCCCCACCCTTTCCTTTTTTTTTTTTTTTTTTTTTTCCTTCCTATCCGTTGTCTGTGGTGTGTATATGTCAATTTTTAATTAGACATCCGTCGAAAATTCTCCAAAAATTCTCTCTGTCACTCATCCTCATACTTACACTAAATTCTGTTTTGAAAATTTGTAGGTCTGATGATTTGGATCTGATTACGATTCCAATGGAATAAATTATGACCATGGAATATTAGTGTTTAAGCCTTTTTTATTATATCCTTACTCTGTCTTAGACATTGAGTTCTACCTGGATCCTTCCTCTTGGAAAATTTTTTTTTCTGAAAATATACATGTATGGGAATTTTTAGATATATTTTCATATGTATGTATATTTTCCATATATTATCTATATATATATATATATATATATATATATATATATCATTTCATTAAAAAATATATCAAAGAAATGAACACTATAATAACACAGTGTTTAATGTAAATTTGTACGTCTTCCATTCATTCATGCATTGGATATTGCTGCCACATCTGATTTGGTGCTTCTGCTATGTATTTGGAGATTCTTGATAAAATCTAAAGAAGAATCTGCAATGTTATCCATCCTGACCTGGCATATCAGCTTCAGTCACTTTCCTATTGTTGTAACTGAGTTATCAAAAACAACAGTAGAAAACTGGAATTGGTTTAACAAACAAGTTTATTACCTTTTGGTACAGGGAAACATAATGTAGAATAGAAACTAGGAAAGAGAAAGTTTAGCTGTGAATGACTGTTTTCAGCAGAGCTGCTCCTGTTCCTGCTCCTCTTGCTACTCCTCTTGATGTAGGCGTATTTTTTATGTCTTTCATCTGACGACTGAGTCCAAACTTGTAGGGAAATATTCTCCTTCAAAACACCTATCAATATAATGTAGCTTTTCTGTGCCTTTCTTGAAATATTTTCATGGTAACTAGTTCTGATGAGCTTTCCTCATTGGTACTATGACTTTACGAAGTTAAGCACAGTACTGGATTGTCTCATCGATGTAAGGCTGGTGGAAGGATCTTGTGCTCTGCAATCTATGACATGCTCCACCCCATTTATGATATGGAGCCCCCACCCTACTCTACTACATCACAGTTTTCATAAGGTAGTATTCTGATGTAATGAATATGCATACATCTGGTTCCCCCTCACAGTAATATAATTGGCTGGTGCCAGCCATAAATACAGACTGATGTGGAGGTACAGGATGACACCTATTGGCTATGCCTATAGTCTTCACCTATTGCCTATTGCCTACCACTATGATGAGGACCAGTCCATTACGGTTACCTGCTAGATTGACCTACTCGGTTACAGTAGTCCAAAACCTCTTTGCTACTTTGAACAAATATATCCCTTTTCGGGACATATCATATTCATATAAAATACAAATTTTATTGTAACCTAATTATGTACAATAATGGATCATGTGCAATATAGGTGAACAATTCAACTAGAAAAATTGGAAATAAATACAATGTATACAATGTTCAACATTATGGATAAAAAATAGAATATTTTATATAATGTTTTTTGGGATCTTAGCATGAGCAAAACAAATTCACTGATTTAGACAAAAAAAAGACCCCAGAGTGATGTCAGAATCTGCACAACTTTTTCATCCTTTAATAGTCAGTTACGCTTAAGGAAAGTTGGCTCCCTGTGCCACGCCAGGAAATTTTTCTCTCCGGAATCGATCCTTCAAATCTACAAATCAACCATTCGCCCTTGCATGGAGTATTGCTGCCATATATGGTCTGGAGCCCCTTCTGTTTGCCTCGGGGTTCTTGATAATATCCAGAGATGGATATGCAATATAATTGGCTTTGATCTGGCATCTCGTCTGAAGTCGCTCTCTCTCTGTCTTTTTTACAAATACTTTCATGGTAATTGCTCCGATGAGCTGCTTTCGCTGGTTCCCAGACTTTGTGAATTCAAGTGTCCTACGAGGCTGGCATCCTGCTCTCACCCTTTCACTGTTGAAACTGTTAAATGTAGTCACCTCTTCTACTCCAATAGCTTCATATCTTGCACCTCTTGCCTGTGGAACTCCCTTCCCTACTCCTGTTTCCCCAATAGCTTTAATCTCCAACTATTCAAATGTAATGTCAATCGACATCTCCAGTTCCGTTGATCTATCCACTATCCTTCTCCTCATCCTCTCCTCTATCATTCCTATCTGATCTTGCTCCAAATCCTCTGTAACCCCTTGTGTGCTAGTGGCTTCCTGCCTTGCTAGGGGTGAAATGCTTAAAAAAAAAAAAAAAATTGTAATGTATATAAATATAGGTAGAAAAATAGTAAATGTTGATAAGATAGTGAGGGTTACAAAGCACTGCCCAGAGCTACCAATCAGGCTTGCTCACCCCGGTCAGGAGTTCAGGGATAGAACACCAGCCCCATGTAATGTATGGCTCAGAACTGTGGACCTCATATAGGTTCCATATCAATCAGCTGGATGTCTTTGACAAAAGTTGTCTCTGCATAATTTGTGGCTATACTTTTGATGCTAAGGTGTTCAATGTTGATCTTCTCGCAAAATGCAACATTGGTGGAATTGAGACCTTCGTAATGTAGTCACAACTTCGTTGAGCTGGTCATGTTGCAAGGAGTATAGCCAGTTTTAAAGTGGACAAATGAATGTTGGATAGCCATGGCCAGTAGCATGCAGAAGGTGTGCACTGACCCTGGATATCTATATAGGGAGGGCATCCAATCAAAGAGTGAAATAAAAATTTTGTTTATATTTAAATTGAATAAAGTGTTTATTTCATGTTTCATCTGTTTTTACATATTTAAAATGTCTCCCTTTCTCATTTCTCACTACTAGGCCCTCCCCACCTACTTGAATCTTGGGAGGGGGGCATCAATCAAAGTTAAAAATTTTGTTTATAAATATCATGTTTCATCTGTTTTTTACATATTTAAAATGTCTCCCTTTCTCACATTTCTCACTACTAGGCCCTATAGTAATCCCCACCTACTTGAATCTTAGGGGGTGGTGGCATCCAATCAAAGAGTGAAATAAAAATTTTGTTTATATTTAATATCATGTTTCATCTGTTTTTACATATTTAAAATGTCTCCCTTTCTCACATTTCTCAGTAGTGGGCCCTATAGCCCCCCCACTACTTGAATCTTAGGTGCATACAATCAAAGAGTTGGCCCCGGGCACCACTAAACCTGTACATGTCACTGGATGTGGCTCAGGTATAAAGACAAGTTAAAGAATAACCTCTCAGCTGTACAATGTGCCTCATACTAACTTCGAACATGTTACCTTGAATAGAAATAACTGGAGATATTTGTGCCAGAGTGACATCAGAAATTTTGAAATCAGTCGTATTGACTTGCTTAGAGATAAAAGACTGAGAAAAAGCATCAGCAAATGTTCCTGTTGCTATGTCTCAAGATCTTTGGTGTTCCACAATATGTGGACTTGTATGCAGGTCACTAGCAGGACTGAAATGTCACATATGATACTAACATAAAAAATGAATGAGCTTGGACCCTTATAATATATATATATATATATATATATATATCAAATAAGTGGTGCAGTTCAATTTATATTACGTGAATCATTCATACAAAAAAATTCAACCTTAGCATTGTGACTGCATGCTCCGTAAGTTTTTATCAGTTAATAATAACACATTCCTAACAAAAATATATTTTGATTCGCATTTAATTTTTCATGTACACTATTACCTGGATCTACTAAAAAAAAAAAAGAAGTAATTTCCATGCCTGAGGATGGCTGAATGTACATCCGAATGTACTAGCAGAGTAAAAAAAAGACCTTATACAACTTGAAGTTATTAAAAACAAGGATCATAACATTCATCGAGTGGTTTGTAGGATAATGTTACTTTAATAAATTTGTTTGTGAAGATGTTTTTTGCTATTCATATCATTAACTTTATTAATTTACTTTTTGTATGAATGATTCACGTAATATAAATTGAACTGCACCACATATTTGATTTAAAAAGAAATGATCAGACGTGCAAATATTCAGGATAACAGCTGCAACTATTTATTGAACAATTTAGTTCATACCACATTGACTGAAAAACTCCTATAAGAAAAAAAATTCTCAAATTACCATATTAGTAAAAAAGGCACTCTCTTAAATTTAAAAAAAATTCAACTTTTGCATTACGACTGCATGCTCCATAAGTTTTTATCCATTAATAATAACATATTTCTAACAAAAACATATTTTGATTCACATTTAATTTTTCGTGTCCGCTATTACCTGGATCTACTAAAAAAAAAAATAATTTCCATGCCTGAGGATGGCTGAATGTATAGCCGAAAGTACTGGCAGAATAAAAAAAAAAACCTTATACAATTTGAAGTTATTAAAAACAAGGATCATAACATTCATTGAGTGGTTTGTAGGTTAATGTAACTTTAATAAATTTGTTTGTGAAGATGTTTTCCCCATTTATATCATTAACTTTTACTAATCTACTTTTTGTATGACTGATTCATGTAATATATATGTATATATATGTTACTTGTTATAAAAAAAAATTTTCATGAATTTAGGAAAATTTTCTGTTACCACTCCATGCTACCACCCTGATTTACTTGACCTAGTAAATAAACTAAACACAGTTGAACATACAATAGAATTTACATATGAAATGGAAACAAACAATACTTTACCTTTTCTAGATGTCATACTACACTGCATTGACAGTAGCTTAAAAGTTAGTGTCCACTGAAAATCAACTAATAAAAATGATCTCAAAATTGTTATTCTCATCATAACAAAATAAAATCTGGAATAATCAATAGACTCTACTTAAGAGCACTCAGAATTTGCAGCCCTCAGTATTTACATGAAAAGGAGAAATACTTTGAAAATACTTTCAAGCTCCTCCAATTTCATATTCACTGTGAAACAAAAGGCTTGTAAAATATTTCAAGATAGGAAAGCAATCCCTCCTGACAAACCCAACAAATATATTATTTTCCCCCACTAATTCTATCAAAACTACAATTGAAAAGAATTTATCTAAAGTCAACATAAAATTTGTCACAACTATATTTCATTTGCATTGAAGTTGTCTGAAGATCGTGTGAGAGTGAAACTGAGGTTACGACTAGGGCCTTCCTTTCATGTAAATTTTCGCATTTTAATGTTGTTAAGTGTTTTTGCTCTGTCTCGGTAATCCAGGCATTGAGCAATTTACTGAGTAGGTAGGTGTTTGCCTTTAAGTCTTTTTCTTGCTGTCCTTGTTTAAGTTTTTAATCTTGTTTATGGGTATTTAGGTCTTTTGGCAAATTATCCATCGGTTATAACAACAGTTTTGGTTTTTCTTTAATAATAATAATAATAATAATATATATATATATATATATATATATATATATATATATATATATATATATATATATATATATATATATATAATAACAATGAAAGTGGAGACTTTAGAAATCCATGGTAATAATTTATTTCATGGGATCAAATCCCATCTCATCAGACCAAACAATTTTACAACAATAGATGAATTTTAAATTTATCCAGACACAAGTGAAAAATTTTTTTTCAAACATAAGAGTGGAAGATATAGATTTTAAAATAAGATTTTAATATGGGGAAAGGAAAGAGAGAGAGAAAGAGGGAGAAATATATATATATGTCTATATAGTGATCACTTAGATGCCATGCTAATTCCCATATATACATTTCCTTTACCATCACATGATCTACTTATTCAAAAAGATATCACCTGTGTTTACTCTCTGGGGATCTGTGTTCCAACTCCAGTGTCAGCAGTGGCATTTTATTCCTCTGTAGCATTTTCCAAAAATTCCTCAATATCAATGTAAGATCATTTCCAGTATCCACCTATTTGAGTAAAGTTACACTATTTCCTTACTTTTATCCTGTGCTTTTATCTCAATTATTTCCATACTTTCAATCAGAGGATCTATATTTTCCACTTTTATCACTCACTTTTCATATATGCATACTGTCTGGTAATGATTCCTCTTTTTACACTTAAAATACCATTTCCCAAAAGCCAGACACTTATTTTTGCTCTTTTCATGTTACTTATTGCAATAACTGCATACAAGTAAGCTTTTAGTAACACTGTAAGTCTCCATGCCGCCTTCAGAGGCATTAAATTTTTGAATCAATTCTAATTGTTGTAAGAACTCCTCACATGCTTCCAGATTCATATTAATGTATGGGATGTCAAATATTCCTTCAATCAGTCTTAGTAAAATTAGCTTGTCTTTGGCAGACATTTGTTCTGAACCCATTTTTTCAAACTCACAGTATCTTGACATTTCTTTCAATTGCTGTACATATTGCATAATAGTTTCATCCAGTCTCAGTCTACTTTCAAAAAATATCTTTCTTTCCACTATGATCAATCTCTTTTTTGGTTGTATATTTGCTTTTATGATGGCAGCAATTTCTTCATATGCTAAATCTTTCAACACTTTGGGATAGATCATGGAGGACATTTTTTATTATGGTCTCACACTCCACTGAGGCCAAAAACAAATCCATAACTTCATTTTCTCCTCCATTAGCTTTACTCTCACTGACACTGCAAAACACCTAAGCCAGGTTTCTATATATTCCGGATCTTCCATCATGGTTAAGTAACCAATCAGCGACGCCATATTGTTATGATAGATATTCTCTCTGACAGATATAGTCTTGTCAAGAGAAGATAACTCTCCTGTCTTTTATACAGTACCTTATTTACATATCACTACATTCAACATAAAGGAAAAAACAAGTGTGATTCTTATGAATTATTTATTTTGAAAATAGATGTAGCTTAGATGTGGAATTAAAATATAAAATGTACTGAGTGCTCATTGCCAAAGTCAACAGTGCTTAAATATAATAATCTTATTTATGCAATATCAAAATCTCCTACTCAGATGAAACACTGAGTAAGCAAATTTTTAATATTATTGTATTAATAATATTATTGGATTTATATATACATATCTATATATAAAATTCTGTAACTTCCATAAGTCTGTCTGTCTGTCACACTCTCTAAAATAGTTATACATTGACTGATCAAAACCAAATTTTGGGGAGAATTGCAAACAGATTTAATGATTAAAATAACAAATACTTATTTAATAAAAATGCAATATTTTTTTGCATATCTTTTCTTTAAGTTTTTATATACAAGAATCCAGTTTCAAGTTCACCCTGCGTTTGTGAGAACTATAAACAAACCACAAATGCTTCAGAAACATAGTAATTTGGCTACAGAAAGAAATATGTACATATAGTCAGTTGTATGTTGCATGCTCAAGAGTAAGAAATATTAATAATTTATTCTTCACTGTTAAAAAGGAAAAAAAGAAATTTTCTTAAAAAATATTGTTTACGATGAAGTTTAGATGCTGGAAAGTATGAGGCACTCATTGAGTGGTTCTCATGAATTGTAACAATGATGATATGAGGGTCAGTCAAAATTCTGTTCTGGTTGAGTAATTTATGAATTGTGGTATTTTAAAAATTATATTAAATTAATGTGTCTCTGAAGCTATGAATTATTATATTCTCTTACAAAACCTGCTGAAAGACGAGAAAGGAAATCATGGAAAAATGTTGTAGCTGTTTTTTAATTTTATTTAAGTCTTTTCATATGTATCTCAGTCTGTTAACATTTACTGTATATACTTGCAAATAGGTCGCACTTTTTTAAACAAAAATTTCACAAAATATTAGAGGTGTGACCTATCCGTCTGACATAAATGTAAAACAACTCTACCTGGTCATCATAATTTCTGAGAAATCAGAAATGAGACCCATAAACACTAAAGCTGTGGATTCAGTTCTGAATGAATTTTAAAACTGTAACTTGATATATAAATAGATAAACACTTTTTTCTAAATGTACCTGGCTGTAACATTTTCTTCTGTAGTTATTTCTTCTTTTTTTTTTTTTGTTGAATTGACTTGGCATAAAAATAATATGCGGTAAGTAAATATAAAAATACCGGTACAACAGTTACTTTCTTTTGTTTACATGATGATTGACGAAATGTATTTTAACTGCAAAAGTGTATTAATAATTGTAAGTTTTGAAATAAAGGTAGAAATAAAAGGTAGATATCTGATAATTCTTACGTTTAAAAAGGGCCGTGTAACTCCCCAGATTATAGTGTGACCTATCTGCAAGTCAACAGTAAATCATCAATTATTAAGCCACAAATTAGGAGTGCAACCTATCCGTGGGGCGACCTATCCATGAGTAAATACAATATTTATTTATCTGTCTATACATAATTCAGTATGTCCATACCTATGTGCAAGCTGGTGTATGGCAGACTCAGGATTGAGTCCATGTAAAAAAATGTAAAGAAATGTAAAGAAATGAAAAGAACCAATATATATGTACAAATAAATGATAATGTAATAAGAAAAAGGATTACAAGAGACAAAGATGTGTGTGTCAAATGAATGTGAAAGCCTAATGGTCCAACGTATGTGTAGTGAGTGAATGTGTGTACATACATGTGTTTGTTTGTATGTATTATTCCTGCGTTTTCCAAAAGGGGACATTGTTCTTCCACCAATCTGTGGGGCGACCTATCCATGAATAAATACAGTATTTATTTATCTGTCTATACATAATTCAGTGTGTCCATACCTATGTTGCAAGCTGGTGTATGCATTGAGAGATAAACATGTGTGTCTCCTGAAATACCCACAACAAATATGGCAGACTCAGGATGTGAGTCCATGTAAAGAAATGACAAGAACCAATATATATGTACAAATAAATGATAATGTATTAACAACAAAGGATTACAAGGGACAAAGGTGTGTGTGTCAAATGAATGTGAAAGCCTAATGGTCCAAAGTATGTGTAGTGAGTGAATGTGTGTACATACATGTGTGTGTTCATATGTATTGTTCCTGCATTTCCCAAAAGGGAACGTGTTCTTCCACGAGGGATTTACATGTCGTATAAGCAGAAAAGTAAGAAGAGAATGATAAAATTTTATTGTAGAGTATTTATAGTCCTGGAAGCGTCCTCTAGTAGCTGTTTTGAAAATTAGGAGGAGATAACCTGATAGTACATTAGCAAGAAAGGTATACATTTTAATGAGATTTTTCAAGCAAGGGAGCTAATTCACCAATAGTCATATTTGTGGGTGTGACACCTATCAATGTATCAGTCTATCTCAGTTTGTTCATATTGTAGTGAACAAAACATGATCTAGATTTAAAATTCAAATGCTAAGCACTGACTCATTGATTTTGTTAGAAATTAAAAAGACTCGAATTTACAAACTTAGCTTAACACACATGCAAAAGCGAATCCAAAACAAAACTTGTGAAATTTCACACCTTGATGCGAAACGTTTTTCGGACAATAGAAAACTAGGAAACATTTAAAAACAGAATTCAAATAATCTTCAATTTCTCAGAAACAAATTCTTTTACGGACCTTTTTGTGAGCCGACACGAAGTTTGTTTGTCATCCAATGGAAAAGCCCAATTCATATCCAGGAGTGAATTCCCAAATGACCTTTTCAAGTCCTGAAAAAAAAATAAAAGACGGGCAAGTTCGCCTGTCACCAGAGAGAAGGAGACAAGCGTATTAACACATCCCTTGACAAACGTCAAGCGATTGTTGTTATTATCTCTAACTTTCTCCCTCACCTCTTTTACACTTGATAAACAAACGGAACATTTTAAGACTGAGCGATTACTTCAAAGACATTCCTACCCTAAGATAATGTTCATACATACATACATACATACATACGTTCCTGCCTACATAAACATTCTTGCAAGGACTACTATGAACATTTTGATGACCTTGTATCAACCAAAATAGATTAATTTTATTTGTAGAGACATTAAATGATTTATATGTATATAAATTTGTTGTTTCACTTTACAATTTGATTTTCTTGTTTTATACCCCTCTTATGGTGCGCTATCTAACTAAGAAGGCCAAATCAAACTAATCTGTTTCAACACCCATACACGTCACTATAACTGATAACCCACTATAATATCAATTTATTTCAGTCAATTCATATCAATCTATCACTATATCAATTTGTTCACATCCATCCATCTATCTCAGTTCATTTTCTATCTATATATCTATCTAGCCTTACTCCAGTCTGTTCATACTTATCTATGTATCAGTCTATACCAGTCTGTTCATATCAATCTATTTCAGTCAATTCATATCAATCTCTATTTGTTCACATCTCTCTAAAATTCTTCACATCTATCTAAATTTCTTCACATCGACCTATCAATCCCTACTTCAGTGTGTTCATATGTATCTATGTATCATTCTATCACAGTCTGGTATTATCGATTTACTTCAGTCAATTCATATCTCTCTTAATTTTTCACATCTAAATTTCTTCACATCTATCTATCCCTACTTAAGTGTGCTATGTATCAGTCTGTTCTTATTAATTTATTTCAGTCAATTCATATCTATGTCAATTTTTTCACATCTATCTATCCTTTTTTGTTCATATCTATCTATCTATCTATCTATCTATCCTTGTTTGTTCATATCTATCTATCTATCTATCTATCTATCTATCTATCTATCTTGCATATATCATTGTGTGAATGTGTGTATGCTTATTTATTATCTAATGTCTAGAAAATTGATCCTATAAAAATGGATTATATAAATTGTAGATTGTGTAGAATCTTCTTAATATAATTTTTTTTATCTTGGTTACACATCAGAAAAATCAAATTTTCGTCTATTATTTTGGAAGTGATCATTTTTCTTTTCTTTCAATTTCAATAATTTCATTTAGGTTTTTTTTTTTACTTTTTTCTTTTAATTTTTAAATTGAATTCATTTTCTAAAATAAACTTGTAAATCAAAAATAGGAAAAAACTTTTCTCTGTAAAATTTAGCAATCAGTTTCAAATAAAAAGTTTTATTTTTATTTTTTGAGGCAAAAAAAAATAAATCAACAAAAAAAAAAACAACACTTGGGTCAACAAATCAGAAGAATTTTGTGCTGCACACTAAAATAATGCTAAATATTTTCTCACCTTTTCTTTATATTTTTTTTAATGGTTGAAAGTGGAGCTGACAAAACAAATTTACCCAGCAGAAAAAATCTTATTTTAATTTTTGTAAAAAACTTTGCTCAGTAGTGTACATTATTACAAACGCAATACATTAATCAAATTTTGATGTTATTGTCAGAAAATCTAGAACAATTTGCACACAGTTACCACCTACACCTTATAAACTTTCATACTGTTTTCATCTAAACTTATATTTCAAAGTAAATAAATATATATATATATATATTTAATAAATTCTAATATATAGTTCGGTACTCCAACTACAATTTAAGAACCCGGTTTGGGTCTGATGACCGCTTCCGGTCACCTGATCACAAATATATTCACCATTATTTAACAGTGTGCTTTAAAGAAAGAACATCTTCAAAAATGGTGGTGCTTCATTTTAACACGAATTTGGATATTTCGCCTCTAATTTTATTTTAATTAATTAATAATTACAAATGATGCGAAAATTTACACAATGTTTTGTTTTATTTTCTTTGTTTCTTTTTCTTATTTCTATTTTTTTTTTCGGATACGACTGACTAATTTTAAAATGGCGGACAACAACGTGTTTTGGTTTGGAAACGAACAACAACGTCGCGAGTTCAATCCCAGGGTGGGCCTTTCTACTTGACTTAAGCGACAAGCTCAAGTAAAATCAATTGTGTAGGTGGTATTTGCCTTTTGTGGTTGTTTTGTAATAGTGTTTAGTAGTGCTTAACTGTTGTTTTAACATCCATTCTGCTCTCTCTCTCTTTCTACCCTCTTCAATTCGTTAGTAGCCTTTTTTGTATAAAACAAAGTGATTATTTATTTTTCTTCTTTTTACTGTCTCATCGGTTTGTTTATATACGTTAAAAGTTTACTGACTGGATATTTTATTCCTATCTTTCATTGGTGATCTGATATATATTTTTTTTTTCATTTCTAGTATATATGTCTTTCTGACAAGATTGGGCTTTCTTCGTATATGATAAAAAAATATTTAAAATATCACCTGGGTTGGTAGTAGCAGTTTGTTCTTTCTATCCAAGAACGTTTCTCCTTTTTTTTTTTTTTTTTAAATATATTTCTTTTTCAATCAGTAAATAACGAAAAGGAAAAAAAAAAAGATTTTCTTTTTTACATTCCAAGATTTAAAAAAAAAAAAAAAATCAACATAAATTTATTTTTAGTGGTATTATTTTTATATATATTTTCAAAAACTAATATTTTAAAAAGAAATTCTTTTTGTTTTTAGTAAAAAAACCAAAAGAAATTTAAAAAGAAAACAGCATAAACATTTATTTTATTTATAAATATATTAAAATTAATTATTGCTAGAATTATGCTTTATTTGTTTAATTCTTCATTCATTTGTAGATTTTAACATAAAATTGTGTAATATTTTTTTTATGTTTGAAAGAAAGTGAAAGGAAAGATTGAAAAAAAAAATAACAAAAAAATGACCTTACATTTATTTAAAGAAATAGAAAAATTCATTTTTTACCGAAGAAAAGCACTTAGTCTTAATATAATTTTTTAAACGTTTTCCTCTTTCTGTATATTATTTTTATCTACTTTATAGAAGACAGTAAAAACAAACAACCCTACAACAAAGAAAAAACAAGAATAGAATAGCTCTCCCCAAAATATCACCATATCCACGAATTAATTTTTTTTTCTGGTGAATATATATAGTTTGATCAATTTATATTCATTGATAGATGACTATTAGAATGATTTATCTTTAATATAAATTTAAAAAAAATATTTCTCTATATATATTTTTTTAATGTATAAGCTGACTTTTTAATAATAGACTACTTAATATTACTACTACTAACTAAAAGTCTCTATTTTTTTTTTCTCCAAGTAGTTGTGACTGACTTATCTGCCCTTGGCAGCCTCGAAAATATTTCCTTTCCCTAACATGTCTTATGATGTATTGTCTTTTATTATTACACAAAACATTTATTATTACCTGTTCATGTGTGGGATATTTCAACGTAGAGTGATGTATTTCCTTCGCTTTAGTAAGCCAATTTATCCAGAGACCATTTTATCGTGCTTTTAAAGCCTTTAACTGGGCAAGTAAGTACTCTTTTTTTTTTTTTCTTTTTCTTTTTTTTAAAAAAAGCACAAAAAAATGTGAAGTTCAGTGATGTGTAAAAAAAACAAAAAACCCCCAAAATATTTAATATTCTTTTATTTATTTATTTTTTATAAATGTAATTCAATCATATTTTGCTTGTGTTTGTTATTGTATTATTTATTTAAAAATACTGCATTCATAATATTACTCAAAAATATTTAAAAATTGCTGTAACGCTGGTTTCATAACCGCGCTAAACCCGGTTTGGATTTTTTTTAATATTAAATTAATTAAAAAAAGAAATTAAACTTTTGAATATTGTAAGTTATCAAATTCAGATATTTTACATTTAATTCAATTTTTTTATCCTTTACATATAGTTCGTTCAGAGTTATTGTCAAAATTTATATCATTGACATGTCTCGTCTTCAGGTGTCCAATCTTTGAATATTTCAATGAATGAATTACTTTCGTGAGTCGTTCAAATTTAGATATTTGTTTTTAAAGTTTTTAAACGTGTTCAACAATCATAATAAATATTTTCTTTATTATCATGAACAGTAATAATAAAAGATAATACTTTTAGCTTAAATCCTTAAAATGTTAACTTTGTATTGGTGTTGTATAAAAGCGCTCAAAAGTAAACAAATACAGCTATTATTATTTAAACTAGTTTTTAATGGCAGTAACTTAATATGACTAATTTTTAAGTCGTTTTTAAATTTGTATCATATATTTGTCTCCTTGAATGATTTTATTTCAATTTAATTAATTTTAAAAGTAAGCTAGTAGGTAATCTTTTAAAAACTACTTTGATGTTTTTCATAGCATTATGAGAAGATAAATTTTATTTTTTAGTATGAGCATAAAACATTTTTGAAATGGATAGAATTTTCATCTTTTTTTGTTTTATTTAATTTAACCTTTGTTTTTTTTTTTATTTAATTTTTTTTATATTAAGAATTTTATATTTAAAAAAAAAATAAAGTATTTAATTTAAATAACATAATTTCATGCGAGTTGCCTCCCTTTAAAACAACCATGTATTGTAAATTTTTTTTTTGTCTTTAAAATAGTTTTCAGAAAAGAAAATAATACCCTAAACAATAATTTAAAAATTGATGAATATGTGATACAGTAATAGTTGACTTAATTTTGTTAAATTAATCTAAAGATGATCATAATTTAAAAAAATACATTTTTATCCAAAACTTGGCAACAAACAGGAGTAGATTTGCCTATTGTCTGCACAGGTTTGCACACTTCCTCTGTCTTTTGAACAGGAGTAGAGGTTTATCCCTTGTTCCCCGTTTAGGATTGGGTTTCCAGTTCCATTTAAAGTTTTTGCATTCTCTCTCGCTCCCAGTAACCCTTTGCGTCTTAGTAGCATTATTGCCTTTCTCACAGCAGGATGAATAATATTACAAGATGATTTATTTGTTCTGTTAATTTTTAGCTCAAAGAGAATGCTTGTCTGTAAGCCAGCTTTCTAAATATTTGAAAGCCACCTTATTCTTCATCAGTCAGTTGTGTGCCATGTGTGATACGCGCTTAGGTGATCATGTATCTTTCGATACATGACTGCCGAGGCAGATTTTTTCCTACAGTAGGTTGCCATTTCTTTCTGCGGTAGACCAGTTTCCATCCAAGGCTATAGAAACCTGGTCTGTCCTGCTATTTACCCATAGCTGGGGGGGAGAAGAAGATTCTTACCTTTCCCAAGGGTATTAGCACGTCAGTGAATGTAATGGATTCAACTGGAATTCAAACTCTGCTCTCCAATTTCTCAATCCAAGCCGCTATCCATTACTCCACAAAAATTAAAACCCTAATTCAAAAAGCTTATGCTGAAATGTCAAAGCCATTTTTTAAGATAATTTGATACCATGTCTTTTTATTATATTGTTTGAAAGAATAAATTCTTTTAAGTAATATTTAAAAAATTCATGATGTCACAAAAATTTGTCATTTGAAGAAGGTGGTGTTAAAACAGGTTTTCAAATGTTTTAGATCATTGCCACCTTTCTGGAATCCTTGATCCCCATCAACCCCCAAGCATGTCTTATGGACACATCATGTTGAAACACTGGTTCATGTACAATCACCAAAGTTGAGCTTGGTCAGTACCCAAATGGGTGACTACTTGAATATACCAGGTGCTGTAAGCATGCATGTGTGAGTGGCATAATGGATAATGTGTTGGAATTGTTAATCAGAGAGCCAAGTTCACTTTCCATTGGTGTTAACAGATCACGACAGCTATTAGGGAGATATGATTAAATATACTTTAATGTTTAAAAAAAATTTAATCAGTATTATTATTGTTTAGGTGATAAGCATTATAATAGCACAAATAGTTATATTGTAGAAAAAGGAATTTTCAACAATATACACAATATATAATATACATTAATTACTAATTTTTTTTAATTAATAACTATTTGTGCTCAGTTGTTGACATTAATAGCTATCTGCTGATGTGTTAAAATTTTGGAATAATGCAATAATAAAAATTTAAATTTCATCTCTGATAAATGCCGTGATCTGTAAAATAACTTGCGGAATATTTAGATTTTGGCATTAAATAACCCATAGAGGTTGAAAAGCTGCTAAACAAAAACAACCAACCACTTCCCATTGTGTTTATTATATTATGTGCAAATGTATTACTAAACCATTATTTTTTTTAAAAAAAAAAAAGATTCTTGCAACCTAAAAATATTTTCTGGCTTTAAATAGCCTGTAAAGAGTTAAGCTGTAGAAAATAAATCAATCAGATCCACCACCACCCTGCCAAGCATATGTTTAAAAAAAAAAAAAAAAACTATAGTGCAGTTATATGATTTTTTTTTTTTTTTTTAATTTTAATAAGTTAAAAATCATGGCCTTTTCAGTGGCTGATTGCACTATACACAGTTAAATTTTTTTCTGGAGAGGTTAAAATTCAAACATTCAAGGGTTACACTATACATGAAGTTGGGTTATACATGAGTTTATACGGTAATTATTTTTTAGTTAACTGTCCAAATTACTTATCCTTCATTATTGTTTTGCAATAAGATTAATTTAATTTTTTTTGTTATTCCTTTTCCAGATTATTTCTCTTTCTACAATAGATGTGCTTATATATATATTTTTATAATAATGAGAAAAAAACTTCATAAATAATCTCGGCCATAATAAACACATTAAAAATGATATAACTTTTGAATTGGTTGACATCATTCATGGGGAAAAAGATATGTTTGATGAGCAGTAGCAAGGACTTTGATATTTGGTGAGTTTTAGAAGTTAACATGATTTACTTATCAATCCCCTTTTAACTCCCAGGCATTTATCAACTTTCTCACTTGAATATATAACGTTGGTCCCTAGGTGTTGATATTGATTCCTTTGGTTGTCTCTGTTCAAGACGTACATTCATTTTACATTTTCTTTCATATCTACACACTATGGAATATTGCTGTCATATATGGTCTGGTTCTCTCACTGTACGTCTCGAGGTCCTTAACAAAATCCAGAGATGAATATGCAAGATCATAGGTCCTGATCTGGCATCTAGTCTACAATTGCTATCTCACAAGTGTGATGTGGCCTCCCTCTGTCTCTTCTACAAATATTTTCATGGCAACTGTTAGGAGCTACTTTCACTGGTTTCCAGACTATATGAATTCAAATGTGCTACCCTTTCATTGTCAAAACAGTTAAATGTAACCTTTCTTCATCTCAGACAGCTTCTTCTTCCCATCTGTGAAACTCCCTTCCCCTTACTTGCTTCCCTGATGACTATAATCTTCAAATATTCAAGTGTAATGTCAATCGACATCTGACACCCTGAGCTTCTTCCCTGTCCTCTGTATCCTTTCCTCAAATAGACCTCTTTACTCTTGTTCTCAATCCTTTATAACCACTTGCATGCTAGTAGCACTCCTGCCTTGCTTGGGGTGAATTGCCTAAAATATATATATATATATATATATATATATATATATAAAGTGAACATAGAAGTCAACACTTAGTTTCAGTCTGTTTCATGCTAGATGCAATCGTCAAGCCTGACGATTGCATATAGCATAGAACAGACTCTGTCTAAATGTTGACTTCTATGTTCACTTTTATATTTACACATGCTCTATCTCTGATATCGACACTTTATCCCATAAATATAGCACACCTTAAGACTATCTATCTATCTATCTATCTATCTATCTATCTATCTATCTATCTATCTATCTATCTATCTATCTATCTATCTATCTATCTATCTATCTATATCTATATCTATCTATCTATATCTATCTATCTATATCTATCTATCTATATCTATCTATCTATATCTATCTATCTATATCTATATCTATCTATATCTATATCTATCTATCTATCTCTATCTATATATATATATATATATATATATATATATATATATAGCTGTCTATTCACCATTTTGACATCAACTTCACAGCTTGGCCATTATTAATAATTGATAACATCTAATTACCTCAATAGATAGATATGAACAGAATAAGTTATATAGAATATAATCCAGGTTGAGTATTCTTTATCCGAAAATCCAAAAGATTTTCAGGTGCTGACATGAATTGCTACAAATGGAAAATTACAGAAAGCAACATGGCTACCCATAGCATCATTATTGCATTGCAGTATTACAAATAAAATGCTGACTTTTGTTCAGTTTTCATTATGTTTAACTGTAATCAGAATTCATGTTTCGTTGTTATACAAATACTGTACCTGCATCTACAGGGTCTGATGGGTAACTTGTCATCATTTTATATTTTTAATTTTGTGCACGTGCATTGTTTGTTTTTGATTTTGTCAACTGCACAGTACGGTAGGGTCAGTTGGGCACTGTCTGTGAGAAAAAGACGACCATGACACAATTCACTCTGCCAGAACTTTAGAAATGGCATGTTCTACTACTTGGCACTCATGCTGGAAGCTCCAATACAAACATTTCAGAGTGTTTGAGTGTCAGAAGATTTGGAAAGAGATGGAGGAGTCTAATGGTGATTATGAAGGTACAGCAGCTTAGAAAACTCACTCTGATTGTTCTGATAAGAAAATTCCCAAATTTGTTGGCAGAGGCCTTCGACTCGACATGGAAACCTACATCAAGTGCTTTGAGGAGGTAGTGCTACCCTGGGTCAAGAGGGTGGCTGCTGGAAGACCCTATGTCTGGTAACAGGACTCTGCACCAGGCTACACAAGCAGTAGAACACAGTCATGGTCAGACAATTTCTGCGACCAAATCACCCCTTACATCTGGCCACCTACCTCCTCAGACTGCAAATTCCTTGATTATGTGTGGGATGCGGATGAGCGAGAGACCCACAACACTTCTTATAATACCAAAGATGAATTCAAGGCAAGGATTACAGCAGCATTCGCCAACTTAAACAAGGAGACCATCCAGAAGAGTTGCAGGAGATTCCAAAGTCATCTGGAGGCTGTGGTTAAAATGAATGGTGATTTTATTGAATAAATTTACTCTTTAGTACTTCAAGATATTTTTGTGCAATTTTGGTAAATATATTTGTCAAAATGAGATGTCAGGGTTATTTTTATTTTTGCATAATTTAGATGACAATTTATCCATCGCACCCTGTATTGTAACATTTTAATCAAAACAATATCATTGGTAGAGACTGATAACATACTGAATTTTTCTTCTTTCACACTGATGTCATCGATGATGTACCAAATCTACTCAGTTTCTCGCACATGATGTAGAAGTAATATTTGGTGTTGCATTTATATATTTTTTATAAGTAGTAATCATTTTTTTTGTTTTTTTTTTTTTATTGTACACATACAGAAAGTACAAAACATTATTTTTAGGTAAAATCTTAATTTCACCACTTAAAAATCCATGTGAGCATTACGTGACTAGTGTCATTACCTGTATCAGTTTGTACACAAAATTTATTAAATTTTATATAAAACTACTTTCAGAGTATATGTTATTTATATAAAACTACCTTCAGGGTACATGTCTAAGCTGTGTTATGAAATGTAAAGGGATATCATATTTATGCTTGGGTTCCATTCCCAAGCTGCACCTTTTTAGAGATGCTATATATAAATCAAATAGCCTGTATTCCAAAATCCAAAAACAATCTGAAAACCATAGCACTTCTGGTGCCAAGAATTTTGGATAAAGGATTCTCAACCTGTAATAATAATGCTGGATCTAAAACTGTTTGTTCAAATAATAATAATGGGTGATGATAAAAGCTTCAGAAATAATACCAATCATAATAAACACATTGAAAATAAATATATCCTTTTATTGAATTGGCTGTCATCATTCATGAGGAAGGATGTGTAGGATGAGCAATAGCAAGGGTATTTGTATTTAGTGAGTTTTAGTTATAGGTCCTCATCAAACTCCTGAATCAGCCCTTTTGGTGAACCCTGCAGTAAAAGATAAACCTAATCACAGACCCAACGAAATGGAAAAATAATTGTTTTTAATATTTTGTGGTATAGAATCTTAAACTTTCTCTTCTCCTGGCACAGGTCATACATTGTTTTTCACATATTGTTAATAATAACAATATTATCAACTGTAAACAAACAAAAAACATTTGTAGCTGAGGAGGCCTGCCTTTGAGAAGTGTCTCCTGAAAAGAAAAAGAATATGGATGAATTTGGCTAGATTGCAAAAAAAAAAAAGTTATTTCTAACTTTTGAAACACCCAGCATCTTGTTCGAGTGCATGTGCAGTCACAACAATGTAAACAATGCCAGTCCAATGAAGTCCTAAAGAATGAAAAGCATCACAAAAACATTTTCAAAACATCTTTTCTTATATATATATATATATATATATATATATATATATATATATACATGATAGACTCTCATGACAACCACAAACTAATTATTTGCATGCCTATGACAGGCATGGCTTTTGAGACTGGCTTGAGAATTGCACAAAAGACCACAAATATTACAGGAGAATGTATTATATATATATATATATATATATATATATATATATATATATTTGGTTGGATTGATGTGAGTTTGTGACCCTGGGTTTCACGCTTTTGCAATTGTCAGACAAACACTTTTCACATATATATATATATGTGTGTGTGTGTTAGATTCCTTAAGAATAGATTCAATGAATATTGGTGATGTAATATAATGTTTTTGATGTTTGTTTATACTTGATATTATTGTCATTATTAGGCTCTCAAAGTACTTTCTCCTTAAAGAATTATGTTTTTTATTTATATATTTTTTTATTTATTCATTTTTTTTTTTTTTTTAAATAGAGTGGCATTAGTAAGATCAAAGTTATGTGCAGTTTTTTTCCTGTATATTACAAGAGTTTAAATGGTTGTCAAAATGTAAATCTCTTTAGGCTATTAAATCAAGTGATGTTTCCCTGATACAAACTCTTTCACATTGTAAACAATTTATTTGGTAAGTACCAGCATTTGAATTAGTATTGAATTATATATATATATATATAATGTGTGTATATAGAACAATGAATCCTGGAGAAGTCAGGAACAAGAAATTCTGTTTCAGGTCTTCAGAAATCTTCAACAGTGTAAACAGAGAAAATCCTGAGACACTTAGGCTGTCCTCTCTATTTGTAAATATCATCCATTCATTGTGGATATGATACAACCAATCACAATATGACTTCCCAGTCTAATAGAGGAACATTGGATATTGGTAACCAGAATGTGAAAAAATCTTGAGACATTTAGGCTGTCTTCACCATTTAACCAGAGTTACAGTGTGCCTTCCAGCCTAATAGGGGAACATTGGATATGATTTCACAGTGTGACAAATCCAAAAAATGTCCTATAAATAACAACAAAGTATGATTCAGGTCTTTGTATATTTTACAAATGTCTTCAACACCATTAACAGTATATGAAAAGATCTTGAGACACGGGCTGTCCTTGCCATTTTATAGATAACATTCAGGAATGTCATAATGGCATGGAGATTGTGATGAAATAGAACCAAGGAATTCTAACCTACCAGTGGCTAAGAGGCCACAATGTCTCACCTGCTCATTCGGAGACACCATTTGCAATTTAGGTAAAGCGCATGTGTCATTTTAGTGCTTTTAAAACTATCACTAATTAGCATGCATGGCCAAAAACCTGAATAAAAGGTGAGCCACACAGACAAGCAAAGAGAAGGGTAACTTTACATACATAACTTTACCTGTGTTGGACTGGTCTACGATTGACAATCAACTTCATCTCTTAATGTTGGTGGTTGACTTTCATAGACCATCAAGTTATGAAATGGTGTCAAGCAAAGTGACGTTGTAGCCTCCTCCATTGTTCTTCCTTTTCTTTTCTGTTCTTCTCCATGTCTTTAAGGACTGTGACAAGTTCTATATTGTACAGCTGGTAAACTATTCAACATCCAATGCTTCTCTGCTAAATCTAAGACATTCCAAACATTTGTGCAAGACTTTCTGTTTTCCAATGACTGACTTGGTGACCCAAACAAATCTTTCAAGAACATGCAATGAGTCTGACAAATATCAGGCATGTTGATCCAACAATTTACACGTGACTAATGTAGTGGAGTATGGATCTCCAAATTCAGGCCTCGTTAGCTACAAGAAGAGTCTTACTGGTGGATCTTTGACAATCTGCTATCAGTACAAACTGGAAATAACATATGTGGTGTGTCAGAAAATCTGTAGAAAGCACTCTGGTCTCACTCATCAAATGAAAACTTGCAAGCTGAACAGGGTTTACAAAACAAGCCAGGCCCTGTATTAAATAAATTAGTTTGCCACATACATCTGTAATAAGCTTTGCAGTTACATGCTGGCTTCAAGAGCCAGTTTTGTTCTCACAAGAACGAAGACCATCTACCTAACTTGTTACTGATGATCATACTCAGTCAATGAATTGACAGCCCTTATATATACATATATATATTAGGTTGGTGCAAAAATAATGTCGTTTTTGACGTTCAACTTAATGTCAAAAAACGACATTATTTTTGCACCAACATAATATATATATAAATATATGTGAAAATATATAGAAAATAGGAAAGAACTCGTTAGGTAAACAATACAAAGTTCTTTAGTATTTTTGTTATTATTTTTAAAAAATAGTGCTCGATACAAAAGTAGAGCATAAATATAATTATTTATTTAAAAATATGTAGCGTGTTGGAATCATATTTTTAAATAAATAATTATATATATAAATATATGCATATATATATATATATATATATATATAAGCTGCTACAAGGGGTTACTGGGTGAAAAAGAAATAGAAAACATTATGAAGGAGCAAGAACAATAGAAGAGTGATCAAGAAAACAGTAGATGATGATTGATATTGCATTTAAATTTTTGAAAATCAAAGTTGGAGAAATACAAAAAAAAGAAACTTAGCATTGAACTTATAGTTACATCTAGTCAATTCAACTGTAAATTGATGAGACCTTAAATTCTTAAAGTCTAGATACCATGGTGAAGAGTGATATTTATTCTGCATTATGTATAGAAATATGGCACAAGGCCAAAAATGGGGAATGGGGAAAAGGACGATCATCTCCTGTCTTAACATTAAACTTAACTAGCCACAATCACTGACCCAGATATACCACCAATTTCCTTACACCAAAACAATGCATTCTTACTTACCATTCTTACTACAATCACCACAATACCTCATTGTCTCTAAGAAGTCCTAATTAGTCCCCATATGTACAATTCTTGTCTGAGCGGGGGGGGATATAACAACAAATTAAACACTAAACCCCAAGGTGTATTTACAAATATAAACAAAACTATTTATAAGGAACTAAATAGCGAAGAGCTCATTTGAATAATTACCATGAAAGTATTTATAAAAAAGGTGCAGAGAAGCAATTTTATAGCAGTGGAAAAGTGACTGAAGCCGAGATGCCAGGTCAGGAACAATATTGCTGATTATCCTTTGGATTTTATCAAAAATCTATAAATAAATAGTGGGAGCAACAGACCAATATGTTTTTAATATATATATATATATATATATATATATATGTTTTTAATATATATGTATATATATATATAAAAGTCTGAAAAAATCAGGAGGTCAATTAAAATACACAACCATGGTTTTGACCTGGCTGTCTTGTTGGGTGATACTTTGAAAATGACCACTTTAATGCTTTATTTAAAAAAACCCACAAATAACGCTACATAATTATCTTTCGAAAAAAATAACAGGCGTATGATGAAGGAAAGACAGGACATTGGGAGTAATGGAAAGGGAAGTGGAAAAGGAGGCGAAGGGAAAGAATTATATAAGATACCAATAAGGTGTCTTTTCTGGCAATAACTACTTTACATTTCATGTTTACCATAAGGGACAATTGTTCAAGTGGCCAACATTGTTTGCTTTTATTTGTTTATATAATGCTTGAGACTGTCACAGATCAGGTATTTTTGTACCTGCCACAGCGGCAGGAGATTGGAGGTTTTGAGTAGCATTGAACCACCTGTTAATTGCTGCTGTTTCCAGAGTCCACCTTGACCTGGAATGCTAGCACCTGTTAGGGTCCCAGCTATGGACAAATAGTTAACTCCCAAACAAAATCAAAAGTATAAAAATACATTTTGATAGTAAAATTACCAGCGATATAGTTTTATAGAAAAAATTACCAACAATACCTATTTATAGTAAAATTACTAACAATACATTTTATCTGTAGTTGAAGGCATAGAATTATGTTAAAAATATTTAGATTTTTTCATTAATTGGCTTCCCTCTGTCTTTTCTACAAATATTTTCATGGCAGCTGCTCTGACAAGTGTTTTTTCCTGGTCCCCCTCCCCCAATATATGAATTTAACCATGCTACTAGATTGGCTTCTAGGTCCCACCTGTTTACTGTTAAAATAGTTAAATGTAACGGCCACTTCTACACCAACAGTTTCTTTTATCACACTGGGGAACTCCTTTCTATTTCTTTGCTTCCCTGATGACTACAATCTTCAAAAATTTAAATGCAATGTCAATCAACATTTTCTGTCTGTTTGAACCCCCTTCATTTTTTGTTCTTTCCTTGATTCTTCCTATACTCAGTATTCACTTTCAATTTCATTCTCTGTAACCCCCTGCATAATAGTGGCATTACTGCCTTGCTTGGGACAAAACGATAAAAAAAAACAAATAAAAAAAATTAATCCAGTGAGGTTGATATGCCACTAAACAAAATCAACCAACCAACCCAATCAAAATATTTAGATTTCAGCATTAAATAACCCATAGAGTTGTTGTTATGCCTCTACACAAAATCAACCAACTGAAATACCTATTTATAGTATATATTTAGTTCAATCGATAAAATTGTGTTCAAAATATTTAAATTTCGGCATTAAATAATCCATAGAGGTTTTGATATGCTGCTAAACAAAACCAACCAACCAATCTACAATGGTACATTTGATCAGTATGCTGACTACACAAGATTTTATATTTTGGTTTTGCTCTGTTAGCTATATGAAACTAGTATTACACTAAACAATGTCTAGGTATGTGAGCAGTGACAATAAATAGGTAAGCTGCAGCATTTAAATATTCTTTTATTATTACCAAGGGTCCCAGAGTATATTAAGAAAATATTTCCCATGCTATTATACCAACACCACCACCACAACAACGACTGTTAATTCAAGGCAGAGCGGTTCTATATTTTCATGTTTATGCTAAATTCTGTTCCGAGGATGCGAATGTTGCAGCAGAAATTGAGACAGTTATGAGACTAGTCTTTTTAATCTGCCATCATTCAATTTTGGAGATCCTTAGTAGACTGTAGCACCTCCCCCCACCTCGTTTCTTGTTCTTATCTAACAGGAATAGTGCCTGGCATGGCTTTCTGCTGCTATAGTGCATCTGCTTCAAGGTTTAACATATTGTGTATTGTATAAGTCCATTGTAAAAACTTTATTTTTAGCTCCTGTTGCCTTTTGAAATCAGCTTGAACCAGATTATCCATTCTCATCTGACCTCTTTTGCCAACAAGGGATTTCCATCAACAGAATTACTGACCAGTGATTTTTTTTTTTCCTTTTGTTGACCATTATCTGTAAACCCGAGAGATGGTTGTGCATGAAAATCCTAACACATTGGAAGATTTTCAAATAATCAGACTTGGCCATCTGATTATTCTGGATTGACAAGCCATTTACATACATTTCTTTCCCATACAAATACAGGATATGAAATTCAGCAAGTCACTGTGACTGTGTTTAAATGCCTATCTATCTCAGTCTCTTCATATCTATCTATCTCTTTATCTCAGTCTCTTCATATCTATCTATCTCAGTCTCTTCATATCTATCTGTCTCTTTATCTCAGTCTCTTCATATCTATCTGTCTCTTTATCTCTGTCTCTTCATATCTATCTATCTGTCTCTTTATCTCAGTCTCTTCATATCTATCTATCTCTTTATCTCAGTCTCTTCATATCTATCTCTGTCTCTTCATATCTATCTATCTCTTTCTCAGTCTCTTCATAGCTATCTATCTATCTCTTTATCTCTGTCTCTTCATATCTATCTATCTATCTCTTTATCTCAGTCTCTTCATATCTCTCTGTCTCTTCATATCTATCTATCTATCTCTTTCAGTCTCTCATAGCTATCTATCTATCTCTTTATCTCTGTCTCTTCATCTATCTATCTCTTTTATCCTCAGTCTCTTCATATCTATCTCTGTCTCTTCATATCTATCTATCTATCTCTTTCTCAGTCTCTTCATAGCTATCTATCTATCTCTTTATCTCTGTCTCTTCATATCTATCTATCTATCTCTTTATCTCAGTCTCTTCATATCTATCTCTGTCTCTTCATATCTATCTATCTATCTCTTTCTCAGTCTCTTCATAGCTATCTATCTATCTCTTTATCTCTGTCTCTTCATATCTATCTCAGTCTCTTCATATCTATCTGTCTATCTCTTTATCTCTGTCTCTTCATATCTATCTGTCTCTTTCTCAGTCTCTTCATATCTATCTGTCTATCTATCTCAGTCTTTTCGTATCTATCTATCTATCTATCTATCTATCTATCTATCTATCTATCTATCTATCTATCCAACTGTCCTTGTCTGCTCATATCTATGTACACTTGTCTGTTGGTATCTATCCCTGCCTGTTCATATCTATCTATCTCATAAGAAATTTTTTTTTTAATTATTTTCCCCTAAAGCAAGACAATAAAGCCATTAGGACGCCAGTGGTTGCTGAGGCTGAAAGACAGTGAAGGAAATTGAAAAAGATGTTACTGAGGAGAAATGACAATAAAAAGAACAGTCAAGCTAACAGATGATGATGATTAATGTGTTTAAATGTTTGTAGAGTGTAGTTAACATGGAAAGCAAAAGGCTTCAAGAGAATTCCATAGGCTAGAAATGCGATCCTTTGAAGAACCACAACTTTTGGCTTTGCAACTTTTTTGACTTGCATGTTATCTTTCTGCCACAAGGGTTCTGCCTCGTTAGTTATCTCCCTTGCACTGGCAATGCCTCGTCACAATGTCTTATGCTAATGGTGGAGGCTTCTAACATGTTTATGAAGAGGGGAGGTAAAGAGACTAACGTTAAGTAAGAGCAAAGTATGATGATAACTGGTAAAGGTGATGTAAATTTAAAGATTGGAATGAAAATACAACCATTCTGATGGTTTCTCTGCTCTAAAAAATGACCTACAACCTGTCTATTGTTAACTGGGGCAAGGATTGGCATGTTAACTTTAACATCTCCAAAATGAAACTTCTATCTGTTAATATTCTGAGAGACCACTTTCTACTGTCTATCAGCATGGCTGATGCTAACCTCCAGGAGGGTGACTCATTGCACCTTCTTGGGCTAACATTTGGCTGACTTTAAGTGGAATGATTATATCAAATCTATTGGTAGACCTGCTGCTAAGAAAGTTGGTTCACTGTGTCACTCTAGACAATTTTTCTCTCTAGAATCTATCTTACATATTTATAAGTCTATCATTCCTCCATGCTTTGAATATTGCTGCCACATAATGGTCTGGTGCTCCTGCTGTATATTTGGAGATTCTTGATAAAAAACAAAAAAGAATCAGCAATATTGTTGGTCCTGATCTGGCATCTTGGCTTTAATCGCTTTCCCATCGGCATAACATACCTTGCTTGTACCTCTTCTATAAATACTTTCATGGTAATTGTTTGGATGAACTCTTTGCTATGGTGTATAGACTGTGAATTTAAGAGCCGTACCAGATTGGCGGCAAGGTTTCAATTTACAGTTGAATTGGCTAGATGTAACTGTAAATTCAATGCTAACAGTCTCTTTTCCTGCACTTACTGCTTGTGGAACATGCTTCCAGCTCCCTGCTTTCCGGCCAACTTTGATCTTCAAAAATTTAAGTGCAATGACAATCATTATCTACTGACTTTGTCATTACACTTCTTCTATTGTTCTTGCTCCTTAATAATGTTTCTCTTTTTTTCTTATTCTTTCACACTCAGTAACCCCTAGTATCTTAGTGGCTTTATAACCTTGCTTGGAGTGAAATGATTAAAAAAAACAATGTACTTTCTTCCGGTTCCATACTGTCCAGCCAACTTCAAAAATTTTAATCCAACGTCAAGCGTTATCTCCTATCTTCTTGATTCCTTGTCTTTTATTGTTCTTGCTTCTTAATAATGTTTCTCTTTTTTTTTATTCTTTTACACTCAGTAACCCCTTGCATCTTAATGGCTTTATTACCTTGTATCAAATGAAATGATTAAAAAAAATAAAGTTGTTTTGTTGGAACTAGGTTGCAGTGTTTTAAGTAGAGGAAGAATGATGGCTTGGAGCCTGTTGCCAGACATGTTTGATTGTTCTTAAACATCCTGTCACCTAAACCAGTCTCAGTTCTGTTGGATCATGTTTGGTGCCAATTACCATCTTTCATGTGCATCTATGGAAAGAACAATGTTAAAGAGACTGTGTTGCAAGAAATTATTTCAGTCAACATCAATAAAATCATTGTTTATTTTAGTGAAAAATGAAAAACACCAAAAAACAATATAAATAATATATAATATAAAAAAACTAGCCTATGGGGGCGGGGGGCATTTTAAGCTAGCTCCTGTGGAGGGCTCTTGATTGGGCATTCAGCTTGTTCAGTAGTTTAAGACTCCCTAATTGTTTGCATATTTTCAGCACTGGAAGCTCTCCTGGCTGCCGTTTGATTTGGGTTTTCATTTGCATGGGACTTTCTTTTCCACACTGCATCCTTGCCTCTTTTGACAGCAATCTGTTCCTCTGTTGGCGGACATTTCTTTTTGCAAGGCATACTGCTGCCGTATGTGATATGCAACAATAAACTACAGAAGCACTTAAAATTAATCGTTTCATTAAAGTATTACATGAATAATTAAGCTTACCTTTGGAAATTTCAGCCGACACTTAATTTAAAGACTATTTGATGTACGCAGGTCCTTACTTTCTGTACAAACAATTATTTTTATTTCATGGGTGACTTTTGCTGGATTTCACAATTAATTTCAATTATTTCCAAGTTATAAAAATTGTTATTGTACAAAAAAATTTGTCACAAAAAAATCACTGAAAACTTGGGAATCCAAAATTTCGGGATTGTGGATCTGAATCCGGCCTGGAATATTTTTAATTTACTTACGGAGTCAGCCTGATTCCAAAATGGTACATGTTGGGCTACGGCCTCTAGGAGTAAAGTTGAAAAAGTGTGACACACTGACATTCGTATTTATTTATACGGATAATATCTAAAATAAACTAGTAGTAGACACCCTACTTGGCCCCAATGCTCATTGACATCAACTGCATCTGGGTAATCTCCCTCCAGTGGGATTATCCATCATTGTTGAAATCTATTGTTGTTTTTGTTTTACAGGCATAGTATCTGCACTGCATACCTAGACTTCTTTGTACAGCTTCGGGTGGCTGAGCAGTTGTGAATTCAGAGTTTTCCTTCTTCTAGACTGGTTGCCAACAATTGATAGAGAACTATTAGTATGAAAGTGAATGTAATGAACTTGGCTTGAAGCCACTAACACTACTTGCACGCACACACACACTACTTGCACGCACACACACACATATATATATTCAGTTGTATGGATATAAGTTTGTAACCCGTTTTTGTGATCATGAGATGAACTGGTTTATTGTTAAAAAAATTGAATCTATTTATGTTAGTTTGTATTTATGTTTGGTAGTGGTGATGGTGGGGGGGGGAATTCTCCTGTGTCCATTTTGGCATAATGGTCAGCTATGCTAACAGCACAATGCTTCCTAAACAGATCTGGGAAATTAAAAACAAAAAACCAAATTACACTAAAAATAAGGAAAACAATATCAACCTACAACAATCAATCAAAAAACTGTAAACTTTGCCAGAATGAAAAATAGCTATAGTTACCTTCCCAGATCAAAACAAACTACTAAATAAATGATCAGAACTCATCTCAAAATACAGGCATGAAAACAAATTTTTACTACGTTATTTAAAATTCAAAAATTAAAAATAATCTAATATTTTCTGGCTATAGATAACCTGGAAAAGGTTGATAACCATTAAAAAACAAATCAATCAATCAATCAAATACTGATTAACTACACAAGCATGTCTTTTAGATTTATTGACATTCTCTAGAGTATAATTGTATAGAAACTTGGCCACAAAGTGAGGGATCAGTTTATCAATTGATTGTAATATAGAATTGATCCCCCATTTTATATCCACACTATAATTTCTTGTTTATCAAATACTGATTAGCTACACAGGCATGTCTTTTAGATTTATTTACATTCTCTGGAATATAAATGTATAGAAACTATCATGGTCACAAAGTGAGTAATCAGTTTATATATTGATTGTAATGTGGAATTAATCCCCCACTTTATATCCACAATTTTTTGTTTATCAATTTCTGATGAGTCATGAATCCTCCTGTTCTCCCCACCCCCTCACCAGCTATGGGATGATTAGTAAGACTTGTATCACTAAATCATTATTATCTCCCTGCAAAAAGGAAATTCTTAAAATCTAAATATATTTTCTGGCTTTAAATAACCTGCAAAGGGCTGATAAGCTGTACAAAACAAATGAATGAATCATAGACTGGTTGCCAACCAAGTCTTCTCTTCTATTTAACCTATTGCTGGGAGTAGGGAGAAAGATGATTCCACACCTTTCCCAGGTGAATATAATGAACACAACCAGAATTTAAACTTGTTTTGCTGATTTTTTGTTCTAAGACTGCTAACCCTTACATCACCTTCCCATCCGAGATCTGAAATGAAAAAAAAATTAAAATATTAAGTGAATTATTTTAAATCTACAATTTAAAGTGAAAGAAAATTAAAGTCCAAAGGCCAGTTTAACAGAAACCATTAAATTTTTTTTCTTTTTCTTCCAGAATGGCTGCTGATGAAGAAATTCTTTGTAAGGAATGTGGCAAGAAGTTACAGATATACGAGCTAAATTTAACTGAGAAAATCCGTCTGTGTCCAACTGATGGGGTAGGTAAAATCTGCACTGTCTTCTTTTATAAGTTTGTATAAGGCCAAATTTTGTCTCACCTTACAGCAGTCGAAGTTCTACTTGAGCATCTTCTTCCCACAAGCTGCTGCTTTTATATCTATTATAGTTACAATCTGATTTACAGCAGTGTTCATAGTAGCCATTGTGGTCATCTGTCATTTCATATTACAGCAGAGTGCGATGGATAAATTGTCGCCTAAATGACACAAAAATGAAAAATAACACTGATATCTTATTTTAACAGATATATTTACCAAAATTACACAAAAATATCTTGAAATACTAAAGAGTAAATTTATTCAATAAAAATGCCATTGGCTTCAACCACAGCCTCCAGACAACTTCGGAATCTCCTGCAACTCTTCTGCACAGTCTCATTAAGTTGGTGAATGCTGTCATGATATTTGTCTTCAGTTCTTATTTGATATTACAAGGAGTTTTGTTGATCACTTGCTCAATCAAAAACTAACAATGTGTATGTGTGAAATTAAAAATATAAAATGGCGACAATTTACCCATCGCACCCTGTATATATTAGTTGAATGGAGTGAAAAAATTTTATGGAATTATCTAAATAAGTCAAAATAATCTATTTGAGTATATTATACTGAATTATTTAAAAAAGTGAACAAATAGTAAGTTTGCTTTATTATTAATATAATAATTCTCTTAAAATTCTCAACTCTCTCAATGCTTCAAGTCGCTAAATGACATCAATCAGGTCCACTGCCCTGTTACATTTGTAAATCTTACTTATTATAAAACGCAGATTGTGTGTGTGTCTGTACGTTTATATATTGGATCGGATTTCCTACATTTTTCAACCGATTTCAACAAAACTTCACAGGACTACATAAAATTACTTTGCGTTGGTTCTGACAGCGCCAAAAATTGGAAAAACACAATTGTTTTTGCACGAAATCAAATTTAAAAACACGATAAAACATGATTCTGTCGCCAGAATGAAAGGGGACAACTCATATTGAGTTATACTTATTATAAAACCCAGGTTGTTTGTGTGTGTGTGTGTGTGTGTGTGTGTGTGTGTGTGTGTGTGTGTTCATTTATATATGGGATCGGATTTCCTACATTTTTCAACCGAACTTAACTTTTTCTTGGTAGGTAGTGTTTCTTATTGTCTTGCACACTTTTTTCTTTATTTTTACATTCAGAATGCTTTAAAAATTCCATTTACAAGACAATTGTTTATAATAAAATTCTAGTCAATCGATAGACTCATAACGATTGAAAACAATGTTTTTGTTTGAGTTTGGGTTTGACTAATTCGTAAAAAAAAACAACAAAAACTAATTAAGACATGCATGTCCGTCAACCTTAAACAATAATCTTTGTCAATTTTATTTTTCAGTCTTTATGATGGTCAATACTTGATCTAGCTCTTACTGTTGCATCTCCAGGCAATGCTGGGCTCTACTGCTAGTCTGTTATATGAACTGGATAAATGATTGCAACCCTTACTTATATAGCCATTTGCCTGAGGGGGATGACATTGATGGGTGTTAACTTTTGTTAGGGAAGCAAATGGCCCTTCTATAAGTAGCTCCAATCAGATTCTGAATTTAGACATTTTCGTAAGAATTAATATAATTTGGGAGGATAGCTCATTAAATAAACAGTTCCCAGACTTTGCAGGATTTTAGCAAGCACATTAATCTTGTCACCCACAACTTGCTTGGGGTTGTTAAGCAGGGTAGAGAAAATTCAGTCATACTGAATTTACTAAATCTAACTAGGTCTATTTTGGGTTCAAATTCTCAAGATGCATTCTTCATAAACATTTTGTAGATTCTGGTTAATCCATCAGGTTCCAATCTGGACTGTTAATCTTCCATATTTTGTATTCTTACTCTTTCACTTAGAATTCTCAACTCTCTGAATGACATTTCATGCATTATTATAAGCCAGTCAAAGCCACTGCCCTGTTACTTTGGTAAATCTGTGACATGAACTGGACAAACAACTGCATCCATCACTTATGTAGCCTGGTGGGGGAGTTGATATTGTCACTAAATGACATTTCATGCATTATTATACCTCAATCAGGGCAAGTATCCATTTAGAAAATAGAGTTATTCTTATTATTCAAGGATAGTTAGAGAACTTGTCCAGTTCTGTGAGTGTTTAGAATATTAATTTGGGGTACCCCATCATCTGTTTTTATTGTGCTGTTAAATTCATTTTTCCCCAGTTTAAAAAATTAAAAAACATAGAAATCTAAACAATAGTATATATTTACGAGGGTAAGTAAAAAAATTATCTGCTCTTTCACCATAACGTATTTTTAGGTTGGTAACACTGCCTTCTGCTTATACGTGCTTATAGTCGGTACTATTGTGGTCACATGATTGAAGTTTGAGTTTCATCGGGCCAGTTTTTTTGCTGCTGTTGCAGTGTAAAACATGACTGCTCTGCTAGAAGTGTGGATGAAGGAGAAACAGAACAGTGATCAGATTTCTCTGTTCGGGAGCTGTGTCAGGAGCTGAAATTTATTAGAGGCTTTTAACACAATATGGCGACAATGCACTACAGCAGAGAAGTGTGTATGAGTAGGTCAAGAAGTTTAAAAGTAACCAGGCAAGTGTGACACAAGGAAGGAGCGGGATGCTTGTCAACCTCCATCACAGATGAGAAAATTCGGCAAGTTCGAGAGATGGTAATGGCAAATTGATGAGTTATCATTGATAAGGTAGCATGTTCTCTGCAGATTTGGATTACAGCTCTTTGTTCCTCTTTGGTGCAAACTGCCATGTTCACACTGTAACAGCAGCCAGAAAGCTGGCATGATCAAGCTCAAACTTTGATCACGTGACAATAATAGTATCGACTATAAGCACGTGTGAGCACAAGGCTGTGTGACAAACCTAAAGGTATGTTATGGCAAAAGTGCAAATAATTTTTGACTTACCCTTGCATATATAATAACATATATATGTATTTGTTTCTAAGTATGCCCATCTTTAGTTACAGTTTAAACATGTGCTCCACCAGGACCACATATTGGTTTTGAATTCAGAGTTGTATTTCTCTTATACTGGATGCAAAACAAGGCTAGCAAGTTAAGTCTGTCATGCTATTTAACCCATGTCTAGTGAGATAGATTCATACCTTTTCCAAGGGTATTTGTTTGAAAAAGAATTTAATGATCTCAAATGAAATTCAAACACATCTCACTGATTTCTCATTGGCCTCTAACCATTACACCAACTGCTGTCAAAATCTTTAAAAAAAGTCTTTGCAAAATGTAAAATTAATAAAAATGTTTTTATTGATAAATATATTATTTTTTAATGCCTATTCTTTTGGCAATTCTTATTTGAAGAATAATTTTTTCTTTCCACATTTTTGAAAAGATTCATCTTAATGCTGTCAAAATGTTTAAAAAATGTCTTTGTAAAATATAAAATTAATTAAAACAAAAAACCATGCATTTATTAATGAATGTATTATTTTTTTCAGTGCCTATATCCTCTGGATATATCTGACCACATTGAAATCATATCCAATGACAATGGGCAATCATGTGACAATTTTGTAACTCCAGAGCCTTGCCCTCCTTTAAACAATAAACCCCTACCTGCTCCAGTGCCACGCCCTGCACAGGAAAACTTCCAGCCAGTCCTTAATGCCCTTACTCACCACCATTCCAATGATAAACTGCATGATATTGGGCCACCAAAAACCCCCATGGTGGCCGGTAAGACAAATATGCAGCAAGATGCTTCCAGCTGTAACCCCTCGACCTTGCTCAACCTTCCAAAATCGATGGAGTCGATCATCCGGAAGGTGGCAATGCAAAACAAAACCTTTTCTGCTTTGCTACCAACAGAGTTCCTGAACCCTGAAACTGCTAAACTGAACCCTCCAAAAAGAAAACTCCCAAATGCTGACACTAGTCCTGCTGCGGCCCCACTACCCGGTCATTTAGTCCAGAAAAAGACGAAAACCAAACAAACAAAATCAAAATCGAAAGTTGTGTTACAGTGGCCCAATGCAGATGCTCTATGCTGGCTTGACGTCATCCTCTGTCTTTTTGTTCACAACAAAATTCTCAAGAGCCGAGTAAGCCAGTTGCATGAGATGGACACCTCCGTACTGAAGGCGCTGTTCACAGCCTACGAAGAAGCTTGTCTTACACTCACCCGATGTGAGAGAGACTTATCGTCACATTTTGGGTCAGGCCAAGCCCCGAATATTGGACCTAAGCAAGTGATGTCTGCAAAAAACCGGATCCGCAATGATGCTGTGAAGGTGGCTGTAAAGATTTTGGAAGGCGTTCGAGAAAGGGTTTGGAAACAAATTCAGAGTCGCGTTGGCTGCGAGAAGAACGTGGCAGACAGTCCGATATTTGCACTTCTTGCCCTAGAGAAGCAGGAGCAAGTGATTCGGGACGTATTCACTCTCTCTTACTGTCTGGACTTTACTTGTACCCTTTGTGGCTACCGAACATCTTCAAGGTAATTTATTTTTATTTCAAGACAAAAAAAATTCTCATTGAAATTGTGTGATAAAGTATTGTCTTTTTGCATAAATGGTGATGGTTTTAATTTTTCATATCACAATGAAAATTTATTAAATACGTCAAAATTTTCATTCATTCTAATTACTAAGGATTTATTAAACAAATACAGTTTGCCCCTTTCCAATTTACACGCTCTTTAAATGACAATAAATGCAGTGTTTATTGACTTATAAACAAGATTAATGTTTAAAATTAAGAAATATTCAAGTTTGAATTACAAAGAAGATTAACAGTATAAATAAAATATAAAATGAGATTAAAGTGAACTTGGACGTTCGTGCACGCAAAAAAAGAACGGTGTCAAAAGAACAACTTTTTCCTTGACACTGCTATTATTTTAACTACCTTCCCTCCTCAGCCATGGTTATTGTTTTAAAAATGATGATTAGAATTGTTATAAAACCAAAACATATGAAAGTGAATTTATACATTTTCTTTGTTTTTTTAGAATTTACAACAAAAATAATAAACACTGTTTATTTTTTATTAATAATACCTGATTTTAATTTTTACAATTAATACCAGATTTTTATTTTAAATTTTATAATTAATACCAGATTTTATGGTAGACATTAATAGGTTAATGTAAAAAAAAAAAAAAATTTTTATTTAATAAACCGAACTTTCTGATTACTCACTAATATTGAAAGTTTATAAATCCTAGTTCACACAAGTTTTTAAATTCTGTTTCAACCTCTAATACTTTTTGATCAGTCCAATACTTTAGCAACAAATCACAATCGGTAAAATGCTAAGAGTAGACTTTGCATGATTTCCAAGCCTCAAACCATGACTGACAGTTTTTAGTTTTTATTAGAAGTTTAGCTTTCTTGTGAAATAAAGTGTTTTTATGATGTAGCAAGGCTGAAACACAGACACAAGAGGAAATTAATATTGATAGTTCATATTTATAACAGGTCATCCCCTTAAACTGGGACATATATGCCAATGTTTAATAAAGTTAGTGTTGAAAATGAAAATATTTGACTTTTATTTTTACTTAATAAACTGGATGAGCATTTTGGCTTTCCAAAATTTAATCATTAATAAAAAGTGTAAGTACTGCCAAAAAAATTAGCATACATGGTGAAAAAAATGATCAAAACTTAATAAAAACAAAGTTTTATCATCAAAATCTTTTTTATTATTAAGGGGAAAGATCAAAGGATTTTTTGATGAAAAAATAATTTTATTTTAATACTTTGGAAATTTTGGTTAAAAATGTTTTTTCTAGCATCAATGGGGTACCATAAATTAGCACAGGAAATTTGAATATCTTTTTGCGGTGAAAAAGACACTGACCTGGAAATTCTTGCAAAAATCAAATAATTGTTGGATTTTGATGCAAAATTTTCAGACTTATTCAGAAATGAACAAAATTATTTTTGAAATGTTTCCTTTTTAGAAAACATTTTATGAACTTACTTTATGAAATTTTGAGAAATTCTTTTTTGTAGAGCTTAAAGTCTATATTAGTTATAAGGACAAGTCATTGAAAAATTTAGATCATCAAATTTTTTTTTATTTAACAGGGTCCTCAGTTATAGAAAATCTGCACTGAATCGTCAAATAAAAAATACAATAAAAGTAAAACATTTTTAATTAAAAAACCTAATTACTTTTAGGAGTAAAATATATTATGGGCACTATTGACTTATGAAAAAAATTTTTTTGACAAATAATAAATTTTTGCAAGAATTGTTTTCACTTTTTATTTTTTAATTAGAATGATTTATGAATTTTTAAATCTTTTAAAATTTTGTATTAAATTGTAGTGATCAAGTGATATTATCATTAAATGAAAATATATATTTACTAATCATAAAAAAGTGTAGTAACTATAGTAAATTTAAAATTGGTAATTTTCAAACATTTACACAAGAAGCATAAAGCCAAAAGTACCTAAAATTTAATAAAATATTAGAATGCTTAAAATATTTAAAATTTTTAAGATTATTGGGTAGTTAAAAAAAATTATATAAAAAAAGCATTTATGTTGTATTTGTTATGTAATTTAATTAGTCAAAAGGTCAATAAATGTGTCAACACCTTATAAAAATGATCACTTCCATGTTAAAAAAAATGATTTCTGTGATATTTTTAACTAAAAGTAGTATTTGTTTCAATTCGGATTCAGTCAGTTATGTGTCATGCATGATACACACTAAGGCGGTCATGTATCTTTCGGTCCTGCTATTCACCCATATCTGGGAGCAGAAGAAGAGGATTCATACCTTTTCCAAGGATATTAGCACATAAGTGAATATCAGTCAGTTATGTGCCATGCGTGATACATGCTTAGTTGATCATGTATCTTTTGATACATGACTGACGAGGTAAATTTTTTCCTGCCATGGGTTGCCATTTCTTTATGCAGTAGACCAGTTGCCACCCAAGGCTACAGAGCCCAGTCTGTCCTGCTATTTACCCACAGCTGAGGGGAGAAGAAGAGGATTCATACCTTTCCCAAGGGTATTAGCACGTAAGTGAATGTAATGGATTCGACTGGAATTTGAACTCAGCTCTCCAATTCTTCAATCTGAGCTGAATTCAGATTAATTAAACTTTAAATCAGCTAATTTTTCTCAAATAATGTTTCATAAAAATATATTTTATTTTTGAATGGTTTTTTTTAATAAAGAGAATTATGTTGTGTTGACAGATTTGTTAATATAGATGATTTTAGTGATTTTACTGATAATCAGAAAAAAAAGTAATTACAATCAATTTAAATTCAGTTTGAAATGCAGCAAAGTATTTTGTGTATTGTAAATATTAAATTTAATCTATTAGCTTGAAATTAAAACTAAAATAAAAGCTTCAAGAAAGATTTTTCATTTTTAAAATGCATTTTAAAACTTAGGTATTGTTTTTTTTTGGGGGGGGGCAGCATCTAAAAAGTGTTTTTATGACCCAACACACCCTAAACTTCAGGTTGATATTTTACATCTCTGTCAGGACACACATAGAGAGACTGCCTCAAACATGGTAAGCCTATATTTAATTAAGTTAATGAAGTTTGAAAAAATATTACCAGCAATACATTTTTAAAGCAAAAAATACTACCAGAAATAGATTTTTGACAAAAAATATTACCAGCAATAAAAATTTTGTCGGCATTAAATAACCCATTGAGGTTGATATGCCATAAAACAAACCAAACCAAAATCATCTCTCCCCCTCCTCCCCAGTTGAATTTTTATTAATAACTTTGACTATTTTCAATTTTGTAGGTTTGCATTTTACTATGAATCTAAGGTTCTATAAACAGGTCACAAAATGTGATAAAAAGCAAAAGAAAGATTTTTAAGAAAATTTTTGAAATTAAGAAAGAATAGTGCAATGGAATTTCTAGCAGTTTTTCTTTTCTTTTTTTGTTTATCCACACGAACAAAGCCTTTCCAAAATCAACTCTTATATTTGATGATTTGGCCAGATTTCAGTGTGATCAAATCATCCTCATTTTTTCTGTGTTCCAATTATAAGGAGAAAAGAAACTTTCACTAAGACAGCTTCCCCCCTTCCCAGAATCTTATGCATGTACCTCCTTGAAGAATATAATGTTCAACCCCCACTTCTAGTCAAGGGTCAGTCATTATCTATCCTCCATATCTTCATAATCTCTACCAACTCCTCTTTCATTCATCATTAACATTTTAACAGTAACCCTCTACCTTGAATGACTCTCATGGCTTTTATTGGGTGAATTTTAGTATTAAAAAAAGATGACCACTGTTATATATGCCACTGTTGTCAAAACATAAAGTGTTATTTGATTGAGAGGAATGTTGGAACTTAACTATTGTCAATTTAGAAATTAGTTTCATGCCTTCAGTTGCTATAGCTATTGAAAGATAGTGAACCCTCCCCCCCACAAAAACTAAACATTACAAAAGTATAAAAATACATTTTTATAGTAAAAATATAAGCAATTGATTTTTATATAAGGCAATTAGTAACAATTGAGGGTGCGATGGATAAATTGTCGTCTAAATTACACAAAAATGAAAAATAACAAAGATTTCATTTTAACAGATATACAGGGTGCGATGAATAAATTGTCGTCTATATCAGGCAGAAATGAAAATAACAGTGACATCTCATTTTAACAGATATATTTACCAAAATTGCACAAAAATATCTAGAAATACTAAAGAGTAAATTTATTCAATAAAATTGTCAATGGCTTCAACCACAGCCTCCAGACGAGTTTAGAATCTCCTGCAACTCTTCTGGTTGGTCTCTTTGTTTAAGTTGGTGAATTCTGCCATAATCCTTGCCTTCAGTTCATCTTTGGTGTTACAATGAGTTTTGTTTGTCTCTTGCTCACCTGTACTCTCCACATAAGCAAGGGGGTTGCAGTCTGGGGAGTTTGGTGGCTAGATGTAAAAGGTGACGTGGTCACAGAAATTGTCTCACATCCATGACTAGATTCTCTTGCTTGTGTGACATGGTGCAGAGTCCTGTTGCCAGGCATAGGGTCTTCCAGAGGCCACCCTCTTGACCCGGTGTAACACTTCCTCCTCAAGGCACGATGTAGGCCCCTGTGTTAAATCTAAGGCTCTGTGGGAAGATGAATGGAGGCATAATGTCAGCATCACTAGTGATCACTGCAAACACCATGATGTTGACTGGATATTTGGTTTTCATCACTCTCAGTACATCTTTTGGGGACACAGCAAACCAACGGTTGTTCTGTGTGCTCACCATTTTATCCTGGTAGAGATTTTTCACTTTTGAGAAAAACCAAAGCATGTTCAGTTGGAGGGAATACTTGAGTTTGTTCAAAAGCTTCGTAGCGCTGTCTTTCCTATTGTCCTTCATGGCTTGGGATCAAAATTGGCCCTTTCTCGTCTTGTATGATAAATTCCAAATGTCTTCATGCACTACCTGCTTGATAAGAAACTCAGTACTGTGTCCATGGCTGTGGACCTGATTAACTTGGAGGGATCATTGTCAATCTTGGCCTGGATCTCGCCAACAAATTTGGGAGTTCTTTTCTTATCAGAACGATCAGAGTGAGTTTGCCGAGCTGCCATACCTTTGTAATCACCATTAGATTCATCCAACTCTTTCAAAATCCACTGCACAGTTCATAGATTGACACCCAAACACTGAAATGTTCGTATTAGAGCTTTCAGTGTGAATGCCAAGCAGTACAGCATGGTGTTTCCAAATTTCTGGCAGAGTGAATTGTGTCATAGTGCTCTTTTTCTCACCAACTGACTCTTCTATACTGTGCAGTTGACAAAAAAACAAAACAATGTGTGTACACAAAATTAAAAATATAAAATGGCGACAATTTACCCATCGCACCTTGAATGTATTTAAAGCAAAATGGCCAACAATCCATTTTACCTGTAGTTAAAGGTATACAATAGTGTTCAATATATATTTAGTTGAAGCTATAAAATTGTGTTCAAAATATTTAGAATTTGGCATTAAATGACCCATAGAGGTGTTGATATGCCGCTAAACAAAATCAACCAAACAGTATAGAAATGGTTAATTTCACCATTACACTTACTAAAGAATACATCAATGATGTTAAATGAATGTTTGCCAAACACAAAATTTATAAAATTATAAAAAAACAATTTTTTTTATATTTTCTAGTCATAATAAAATCTTGCCGACTTTGGAAGCAGCTCCAGAGTTTTCAGCATCACATATGTTGCACATTGTCAAATGCGCCAAGTGCAATAGTCAGCAACAGAGAAGAATTCTGCAACCCAGCAAGTAAGCAACACTGAATATTATACTTTTCCAAGAGGACATTTTTCTATTATGTACATAAGGATTTCGAAATCATTTCAAGTAAACATTCTGCTGTATATTCCTTGAATTCTGAATTCTCTTGAATCCATATTCCACATTGCATGAAATTTAAATTCTCTTGAATCCATATTCCACATTCTATGAATCCTTAATTCTCTTTAATCCGTATTATACATTTTTTGAATTCTCTTGAATCCCTACTCCACATTCCTTGAATTCTGAATTCTCTTGAACCCATATTGCACATTGCATGAATTTTAAATTCTTTTGAATCCATACTCCACATTCCTTGAATTCTGAATTCTCTTGAATCCATATTCCACACTCTATGAATCCTTAATTCTCTTTAATCCGTATTATACATTTTTTTAATTCTCTTGAATCCCTAGCCACATTCTTTGAATTCTGAATTCTCTTGAACCCATACTCCATATTCTTTGAATTCTGAATTCTCTTGAACCCATACTCCATATTCTTTGAATTCTGAATTCTCTTGAACCCATACTACATATTCTTTGAATTCTGAATTCTCTTGAACCCATACTCCATATTCTTTGAATTCTGAATTCTCTTGAACCCATACTCCATATTCTTTGAATTATGAATTCTCTTGAACCCATACTCCACATTCTATGAATCCTTATTCTCTTTAATCTGTATTATACATTCTTGGAATTCTGAATTCTCTTGAATCCCTAATCCACATTCCTTGAATTCTGAATTCTCTTGAATCCCTAATCCACATTCCTTGAATTCTGAATTCTCTTGAATCCTTACTCCACATTCCTTGAATTCTGAATTCTCTTGAACCCATACTCCATATTCTTTGAATTCTGAATTCTCTTGAACCCATACTCCACATTCTTTGAATTCTGAATTCTCTTGAACCCATACTCCATATTCTTTGAATTCTGAATTCTCTTGAACCCATACTCCATATTCTTTGAATTCTGAATTCTCTTGAACCCATACTCCATATTCTTTGAATTCTGAATTCTCTTGAACCCATACTCCATATTCTTTGAATTCTGAATTCTCTTGAACCCATACTCCATATTCTTTGAATTCTGAATTCTCTTGAACCCATACTCCATATTCTTTGAATTCTGAATTCTCTTGAACCCATACTCCATATTCTTTGAATTCTGAATTCTCTTGAACCCATACTCCACATTCTTTGAATTCTGAATTCTCTTGAACCCATACTCCATATTCTTTGAATTCTGAATTCTCTTGAACCCATACTCCATATTCTTTGAATCCTTATTCTCTTTAATCTGTATTATACATTCTTGGAATTCTGAATTCTCTTGAATCCCTAATCCACATTCCTTGAATTCTGAATTCTTCTGAATCCTTACTCCTCATTCTTTGAATTCTGAATTCTCTTGAACCCATACTCCACATTCTTTGAATTCTGAATTCTCTTGAACCCATACTCCACATTCTATGAATCCTTATTCTCTTTAATCTGTATTATACATTCTTGGAATTCTGAATTCTCTTGAATCCCTAATCCACATTCCTTGAATTCTGAATTCTCTTGAATCCTTACTCCACATTCCTTGAATTCTGAATTCTTCTGAATCCTTACTCCTCATTCTTTGAATTCTGAATTCTCTTGAACCCATACTCCACATTCTTTGAATTCTGAATTCTCTTGAACCCATACTCCACATGCTTTGAATTCTTTCTCTTGAACCCATACTCCATATTCTTTGAATTCTGAATTCTTTGAACCCATACTCCATATTCTTTGAATTCTGAATTCTCTTGAACCCATATCCATATTCTTTTGAATTCTGAATTCTCTTGAACCCATACTCCATATTCTTTTGAATTCTGAATTCTCTTGAACCCATACTATATTCTTTTGAATTCTGAATTCTCTTGAACCCATACTCCACATTCTATGAATCCTTATTCTCTTTAATCTGTATTATACATTCTTGAATTCTGAATTCTCTTGAATCCCTAATCCACATTCCTTGAATTCTGAATTCTCTTGAATCCTTACTCCACATTCCTTGAATTCTGAATTCTTCTGAATCCTTACTCCTCATTCTTTGAATTCTGAATTCTCTTGAACCCATACTCCACATTCTTTGAATTCTGAATTCTCTTGAACCCATACTCCACATTCTTTGAATTCTGAATTCTCTTGAACCCATACTCCATATTCTTTGAATTCTGAATTCTCTTGAACCCATACTCCATATTCTTTGAATTCTGAATTCTCAACCCATACTCCATATGCTTTGAATTCTGAATTCTCTTGAACCCATACTCCATATTCTTTGAATTCTGAATTCTCTTGAACCCATACTCCATATTCTTTGAATTCTGAATTCTCTTGAACCCATACTCCATATTCTTTGAATTCTGAATTCTCTTGAACCCATACTCCATATTCTTTGAATTCTGAATTCTCTTGAACCCATACTCCATATTCTTTGAATTCTGAATTCTCTTGAACCCATACTCCACATTCTATGAATCCTTATTCTCTTTAATCTGTATTATACATTCTTGGAATTCTGAATTCTCTTGAATCCCTAATCCACATTCCTTGAATTCTGAATTCTCTTGAATCCTTACTCCACATTCCTTGAATTCTGAATTCTTCTGAATCCTTACTCCTCATTCTTTGAATTCTGAATTCTCTTGAACCCATACTCCACATTCTTTGAATTCAATTCTCTGAACCCATACTCCACATTCTTTTGAATTCTGAATTCTCTTGAACCCATACTCCATATTCTTTGAATTCTGAATTTCTGAACCCATACTCCATATTCTTTGAATTCTGAATTCTCTTGAACCCATACTCCATATTCTTTGAATTCTGAATTCTCTTGAACCCATACTCCATATTCTTTGAATTCTGAATTCTCTTGAACCCATACTCCATATTCTTTGAATTCTGAATTCTCTTGAACCCATACTCCATATTCTTTGAATTCTGAATTCTTTGAAACCATACTCCACATTCTATGAATCCTTATTCTTTTAATCTGTATTATACATTCTTGGAATTCTGAATTCTCTTGAATCCTAATCCACATTCCTTGAATTCTGAATTCTCTTGAATCCTTACTCCACATTCCTTGAATTCTGAATTCTTCTGAATCCTTACTCCTCATTCTTTGAATTCTGAATTCTCTTGAACCCATACTCCACATTCTTTGAATTCTGAATTCTCTTGAACCCATACTCCATATTCTTTGAATTCTGAATTCTCTTGAACCCATACTACACATTTTATGAATCCTTAATTCTCTTGAACCCATACTCCACATTCTTTGAATTCTGAATTCTTTGAACCCATACTCCATATTCTTTTGAATTCTGAATTCTCTTGAACCCATACTACACATTTTATGAATCCTTAATTCTCTTGAACCCATACTCCATATTCTTTGAATTCTGAATTCTCTTGAACCCATACTCCATATTCTTTGAATTCTGAATTCTCTTGAACCCATACTACACATTTTATGAATCCTTAATTCTCTTGAACCCATACTCCATATTCTTTGAATTCTGAATTCTCTTGAACCCATACTCCATATTCTTTGAATTCTGAATTCTCTTGAACCCATACTCCATATTCTTTGAATTCTGAATTCTATTAAATGTATATTCTGCATTCCATGTATTTCGTATTCTGTTGAATCTGTATTCTATATTCTTTGAATTCAGAATTCTTTTGAATGTGTACTCTGAATTCTGTTTTTACTAAGTTTTATAGACAGTCCCTCCAGGAATTGCTCTGTACACTCGACAGGAGATACTAGCAATTGACTATTTTCTCATTTTTGTCATATTTATATTGAGTTAAAAGATATTTTATGCACTTTTCATTAGTGCAAAGTTGATTTTTTTATTGTGTGACTGCATGTGTGTGTGTGTATATGTGTAAAATGTGGTGGTTATTTCTCCCTATCATTGTTTTTCTTGTTTTTTTAAAAAACTCACTCCTTATTGGTTTTTATACCTTTTTCTCTCTTTCAACTTTGAGTCAGAGTCAAATGTAGCAATCCAGCATCAAGTTTGGCAGACAGTCTCTGCTCTTAGGAATTCTCAAATGTTTTAGGGCTTTCTTGAGTTTGCAAAATGTAGGTGCACTTCATTATTTACTGAAATAATTTTTAGTTTCAATTGTTAGATAAATATTTATGTATGTCATTACTTTCCCATTATTTTATTTTTCTTATTTGATTTGGTGGTATTTTAAGTATTAGGGTATTAATTATAGGAGGTTATGTTTATAATTAAATTTTATTTATTGTTGTTTGAATATGTATGCATATATTTACATTCACACACACACACACACACACACACACACACACACATGTATGTACATACATACACATGAAAATGCATGTACATATCAAATAAATAGGAAACATTTATTAATTTAACATGATTTCCTGTTTCTTTGCTCCTGATTTTATCATTCCTTTGGATTCCAATTCATATTTGATCTATACTTGATCCCAATTCATATATATATATATATATATATATATATATATATATATATATATATGCACACTACAGTTCAAAAGTATGACGCCACTCCTTGTAATTTTTTAAATTGGCCTAAAAGTAGATTTTTGTAATCTAAATAATAGAAAATTATTATACATAGTTAAAAAAAAATATGACATGATTTTTTGTCAGATATTTTATTATGACAAAAAAGAAAAAAAGCATTTTATGATTAAATTTTGCTCTCATCAAAATATCCTCCTTTAGTCTTGATTACTGCAGCACAAATTTTTGGCATTTGTTGCAAAAGTTTCTCAAAGTATAAGTTTGATATTTGATTCCATTCTTTTTTCAATGACTCTAGGACATTTTTTTCATTTTTTTTTCACTTTTCTGTCAAGTTCATCCCATGCTAATTCTGGGGGTCACTTCAAACTTTGGAACTGTAGTGTATGTGTGTTATAATTAAAAAAAAAAAAAATTCTGAAATTATGGAATTCATTGATTACAGAGACAATGATTGCTCACTTTGAACATGCCTTGTATTATCATAACAATAGCTTTCTTGTTATTCAGTCAAGGGATAACAGCGCCAATGGGTGAGTCTATTTTTATGGACAGAAAACAGTAGTTACAATATAGAGATGAATTTATTAAAAACTGAGGAATCACTATGTAGCATTTGAGATCATATAAAAACAATGTAGAGAATTATATTAAAATGTTTATTGCAGTTAATGTTTTATTTGAGTGCTACTTTTTTTGTACATGACAGAAATAAAGTGATGTCTCTCCAAATTTCTTTTCTCAGGTTTAGTGACTCTCTTCTTGTACACTTTCTAAAAGGAGTTCCGTTTGCTAACATTTCACATCTGGATTTTAGTATTGAGAAAGAACGCTACAAAGTCACAGGCCTAGTCCAATACACCCACAACCCTGATCACTTTGTGGCTTGGGTTAAATATACAGGTAAGTAAAAACAACTCTACCTCTTCTCAATAATGGTATCCCATTGTATATTCATTAAATATATTTGAGGAGATGCTGAAAAATTTCTTGGCCCAACCTACTTCCCTAAACTGATCAAATGAGCAAACCTTTCTTTTTTGGTGTGTGTGTGGCGACAGTGGAGTAATGGATAGGAACTCGGATTGAGAAATCGGAGTGCCGAGTTTGAATTCCAGTCAAATCCATTACGTTCACTTACTTGCTTATACCCTTGGGAAAGATATGAATCCTCTTCTTCTCCCCACACCTATTTATGGGTAAATAGCAGAACAGACCGGGTTCTATAGCTGTGGATGGCAACTGGTCTACCGCAGAGAGAAATGGAAACCTTACTGCAGGAGAAATCTGCCTCGTCAGTCATGTATCGAAAGATATCAGGCAAACGTCATACCAACTGTTCCAATGAGCCCATTGGAACAGTTGGTATGACGTTTGCCTTTCCGGGTTTCAATTCTTGGTAGTGGATGCGCACTGCTGATGAGTCCCAAATATAAGACGAAACAACCTTCTGCATTCTGTTGAGGTTTCTTCTAGACTCGATGAATTACTTATCTTACTTATTATAAAACACAGATTGTGTGTGTCTGTACGTTTATATATTGGATTGGGTTTCCTACATTTTTCAACTGATTTCAACAAAACTTCACAGGACTACGTAAAATTATCTTGCGGTGGTTCTGACAGCACCAAAAATTGGAAAAACACAATTGTTTTTGTACGAAATCAATTTGAAAACATAATAAAACACGATACTGTCGCCAGAATGAAAGGGGGACAACTCATATCGAGTTATACTTATTATAAAACCCAGGTTGGTTGTGTGTATGTGTATTCGTTTATATATGGGATCAGATTTCCTACATTTTTCAACCGATTTCAACAAAACTTTACTTTTTTTTGGCAGGTAGTGTTTCTTATTGTCTTGCACACTTTTTTCTTTATTTTTACATTCAGAATGCTTTAAAAATTCCATTTACAAGACAATTGTTTATAATAAATTCTATTCAATCGGTAGACTCATAACAATTGAAAACAATGTTTTTGTTTGAGTTTGGGTTTGACCAATTCGTAAAAAAAACAAAAAAACTAATTAAGACATGCGTGTCTGTCAACCTTAAACAATAATCTTTGCCAATTTTATTTTTCAGTCTTTATGATGGTTGATACTTGATCTATCTCTTACTGTTACATCCCCAGGCAATGCCGGGCTCTACTGCTAGTATATATATATATATATATATATATATATATATATATATAATTAAAAAAAACTTATTCAAATGTTCTTGATAGTAATTAATATAGAAAGGCTAATGTTAAAACTTTTGATTTTTGTTCAATCTAGGTACATCCAAAAATTTCTATTTCAGTCAGTTAAGTGCCATTTGTGATACACACTTGAGCGATTATGTCTCTTTCAATTCATGACTGACTAGGCAGAAGATTCTCCCGCAATTGGTTCCTGTTTTCTTCTGTGGTAGATTGGTTGCCAACCAAGGCTATAGGACACAGTCTATCCTTCTGTTCAATCTATAGCTGGGGGGTATGGATTCATACATTTCCCAAGGGTATTTGAGCATAAGTGAATATAATGAACTTAATTGGAATTTAAACATGGCTGTTTAAAAGCTTTGTTTTTGTCATATAGGAAAATCCAACAAGGCGCGTAAACGAAATATTCGGCAAAAATCTCATTCATCAGTAACATTTTAAACACCTCATAGAATGTAAATTTCTTAAAGAAAACCTATGCCAAACTGTTTTCCTGAATCCTTGATGACTTGGCTGTCTGAAAATGATAACATCAAGATGAAATAATGGAAACTGACCGTGAAAAATACAATTATGTGCAACAGGTTTTCGATCAATTAGTAAACTTCTGGACCTTTTAGGGCGATGTTATAGGATCCAGACGGCTATTGTTTGCACATGGAATTATTCAATGGTAATTAATCTTCGATTTGGCTGTGGAAAATGTCACTCGGTGGTTAGCATTAAGAAATTATGCCCAATTTCCTGAGAAAAATCCCCTTTTTTTATGAAAAATATTTATTTTTGCTTCAAAATAACATCATTCAAAGTTCATTCCTTTCTCTTTCATTTGGCATGAACATCATTGAATAAAAAGAACGGCTAAATGGCCCGGCGATGGGAAATACGAAAGATATGCGGCGAAAAAAACAATGTTGTCTGCTAAGTGTTGTTGTCATCACCCAGGTCACGGGGTGTTAAAAACAAAACAAAACTCATCAAGCCATTGTTCAAACATAGGTTATATCAAGCCCTAGTAATGTTGAACCCTTTTTTTTCATTCTTTGCTTTTATCTGGGAGTGGTGGGTTTTATTACAACTTGTTCTAAGGTTTACCATTTATTGCTGGCTGGCTGACCTTTGACCTAGATGTCAAAGTCAATTAGGTTTAATTTTCCTTATCGCTATTTTTTGGAAAAAAAAAACTTTTGGTTTCTGGTGGTTAGGAATTGCAGATAAATCCTTTGCCTTTTACTAAAGATTTCCGTGGCCGGGTGTCAATTATTTTTGACCCTGGGCAGTCATATAATTGAAAATTAACAATGGATTTTGTCGCATTTTGAACACCTAGGAATGTTGATTTCCTTCAAAACTCTCAATTTTATGCCTGAAATAGTTTGATTATGATTTAGGCTTTTGATTTTCAAAAAAAAAATGGTTAATTTCCCATTAATGGGGGAAATATTTGTTTAGAACAAGAAAAAAATGCAAAATTTTCACTATTTTTTCACATTTTACCCACTGAAAAAAAATTTTGAGTCATTTACACCAGCCAATTTTACTTTTAAATGAAAGAATATATCCTTTGCTTTCAGAAAATACCTAGTTTCATGGGGTTCAGATCAAAAGTTTCCTTGATATTAGTTTAGGTGATGATAAAACAGTCATTTTTCAATATTTTACCCCTATAAAAGTATGAAAATCCATTTTTTGAGAGAAAATAAGCTGTGACAAAATGACTTTTGCCATTTTTGTGATGATTTTCACTTGGGAAAGAAAATTTTTACCATAGGAAACCTGAATTGACTTTATTTAAGTTCAGTGGGGCTATAGGAAACCTTAAACAGTTGTGCAAACTCACCTTTCCATTATCCATAACTCTACTCTGTATATCACAATAAAATATTAGATTGTTTAAAATATTTTCTTCAGTTTTTAAGATTATTGAGTAGTTAAAAACATAAAAAAGGCATTCACATTGTATTCATCAAGTAATTTCTTTCAGTTTTGTCCCCCTAGTTTAAATTACACAAACATTAGTCTGTCAATAAATCACTCAACACATCAAAAATCATCTCCTCCCTGTTAAAAAAAACATACTTTTCCGTGATATTTGAAACTAATATTAAGTAATGTTTGTTTCAATTCAAATTAATTAAACTGTAAATCAGCTAATTTTCACATTTCAGAAAAGTTTATTTTATTTTTTAAAAATTTTTTATTAAATAGAATTACTTTGTGTTGACAGATTTGTCAAAATGGACGAACTTTTAGGTTTTTTTTTTTTTTTTTGAGGAGAAAAAAATTCCAATCACTTTAAATTTAAGTTTTAAGTACAGCAAAATATTTTGCTCATTAGAAATATTAAATTTAATTTATTACCTTGGAATTTAAACTTCAAGAAAGATTTTTCAATTTTAAAAATTCATTTTAATCCTTAAGTATTGCTTGGGGCGGGGTGGACCAAAATAAATCTTCTATATTTGGTTCTGTATAAAAAACAAAAAAAAATCCCACATCAAAACAAAAGTGACTTTTATTTGAAATAACCTGACAATAGTTGATATATCATAAATTTAAACAAACAAACCAACCAACATGCGCAACTAAGTCCATAAAACTTTGATGGGTTTTCTGCTGATTTAATGACATTAGTTTTTCTTTATTTCCAGAAAAAAAATGGGTTCGCTGTGATGACTTACAAAATCCTGTCTGCACATTCATGGTTGAAAAGCCCCCTGTGCCACCTGAGGAAGTTCACCTGGTTATGTGGGAAAAAGTGTCCACTTCCCGGACATCTTGTCCACCTCCATTGTCCACTCAGCCAAAGGAGCCTCCCACAACGATCAAGGCATGTCTTCCTGTTTCGTCTGTTACAAAAGACACCTCTTCTGCAAACATCAAGCCATGCCTACCTACTGTATCTGCACCAAGGGAGACACTGCCAACTTTAAACCTGTGTCCTCCTAACGTGCCCCCAATGAGGGAGACGCCCGCCGACCCCATGTCAATGCAATTGAATCCAGGCATTCCTGAGATGATGTCCATTCAAAGGGAGACCCCCATGTACCCACCAGGTATCCCTGAGTCTGCCCCAACACCACTGACTTTTGCAGGCAGATTGAAACGGCCAACACCCATGTCTATCCCACAGACTATTCCTCCAGTATCACCGATGCCACCCATGTTACCTGTCACCCACCCAAACTGTGAGAACTTTCCACAGGGTACCACCATTCCACGTACAGGTTCCAATCCCCGGACCAAAATACTTCCTGTAAACCTCCAGAGTGAAAACCGTATGGATCGACTGAAAGCTAACTTGGCCCTCATAAAGAAATTTAAAAGATGATGTGGATTTGGTGGCCAGGATAATGGCTGACTCTTGCTGAAATTTGAGGGTTGGGTGGATGGGGGCTGGGGTTTTCAAAAGGTGGAATTGGGATGTGGTGGGTGGTCATTGCAAATTGTCTTTCAGTCTGGCCTATACAAAGCATTCTGTGGTAAAGCATTCTTCTGGACTGTTGGAAAACATTAAAATGTTCTCTCTTTAATTGAGGGAGTTTTTAAAAAAAATATTTAACGAAAAAAGACAATGAACAACAAAAAAATGTGAAATATGGCAAAGCCTTCTTCTGGCCTGTTGTAAAAATCAAAATTTCTCTCTATAAGTGAGGGGAGTTTTAAATATATATATATATATATATATATATATATATATATATATATATATATATATAAAAAATATAATAATAATAAAATAAACAAAAAAAATGAAATATAAAAACAAAAAATCCTAAAAATGGGCAATGTTTTGAGAGAAGCAAGGGAGAGAACTTCAAAGGCGTCTGTAACTGGATCTTAAGCACTGTCTACACTTAAGATATATATATATATATATATATATATATATATATATATATATGGACGAATAGAATATAATTATAGGCAACAAACCCAATGGGTTATGTTGTGTTAAAAATATTCTTTCAGGTTTCAAATACATCTATGAATGTTTTGTTGATGGAGTGTTATCTCCCTTGAGTTCCTGAATCCAAAGTACTACTTGATCTTTATTTGTCAGAAGTGGAACAGATGGACAAAACACAATTTGCTTAAGATGGCACTACCCTATGGGTTGTGTCATGCGAAGAGAGAAAGAAAACTGGACGGTGAGATTTCAAAGAAACATATTTAGTTAACAACGTGAACAAATTGACAAATGGTCAAAATCTATAGTTTTGTGTCAGGTTGGGCAACCTGAGATCTTTTTTTTCTCTTGCAGTAAAATTATTTGCTTACAATTCAGATCTTCAAATTGAATCTTTGTGTTTTTGTCGTGTAATATAAAGAAATTATGTTGTCATAAAGGGTATGTAAAAATGACACGCAATTCCCAATAGCATTTTGTGGTTTTTGCCTGTGTCAAATTGTCTCAAATTTTGTCATCAACCATTCCTTGTTCTCTACAATTGTGCTGTGTTTTTTTTTTTAGCCTTATTCCAGACGAGACACTGCCTAAATAAATATGTATATATTTTAGGCTAATATAAGCAATTTCACTATATATATTAAAGAAATTCACTTCCATATAATAGTCATCGACAGCAAAACAAGCAATCTAACTCTGTATATTAAGGTTAAGAAATTGGCTTGGTGAATGTGAAAAAGGTTTGAGAAATTAGCGCGGCGAGGTGAAGAAGGGTCGAGAAATTAGCGCGGCGAAGGTGAAGAAGGGTCGAGAAATTAGTGCGGCGAAGGTGATGAAGGGTCGAGAAATTAGCGCGGCGAAGGTGATGAAGGGTCGAGAAATTAGCGCGTCGAAGGTGAAGAAGGGTCGAGAAATTAGCGCGGCGAAGGTGATGAAGGGTCGAGAAATTAGCGCGTCGAAGGTGATGAAGGGTCGAGAAATTAGCGCGGCGAAGGTGATGAAGGGTCGAGAAATTAGCGCTGTCAAGGTGATGAAGGGTCGAGAAATTAGCGTATGAAGTGATGAAGGGTAGAGAAATTAGCGGCGACAGTGAAGAAATTAGCATGGGAAAGGTTAAATAAAGGGTTCAATTAAAAATTTGATAGGCACATGAAGAAGCCTGGATGACTGAACATTGTGACAATAACAACAAAGATAAGGATATTTGTCAGAATGTAGATAATGTAGATCTTTTTTTAAGTCTTTAACCTCAAGATTTTAGAGTATCAGTTTCAAGAATGTTGAGAATTTCTCATTTTTATTTTGTATGTAAGTAATTATGATTTCTGTGTGATATCATTATGAGTCAAGTATCTGGCATCTCAACAGCTATAGTTATGAACATTATAAAATCTATCAGCCGTTGTTTCTTTTCCTAAATTTGGTCTAATTTTAATATCCTGCTTTATGAAGTGAGTGGCATCTGTTTCTTTTTTTAGTATCCATTTTTTAAAAATAAATTTTTAAATTTCTGTCTAAATTTCTAGGATAAGGAGTTATCATTAGTTATGTTTGGACTAATATCCTCATCTTTGTTGTTACTATCATAAAATTTCTACTATTTTGTTCCCCAGATTTTTTCATGTGTCTGTCAGTCTGGTTAAATTTCAGGCAATCTTGAAATGAATTGTTTGTATTTAATTTGCACAGCAGCAGCAGCAGCAGTGGAAGCAGGCAGGCAATAAGAACATAAGGTTTAAGGCTCCAAGTTCTAGATCAGGGGTCGGCAACTCATTCAACACCATGGGCTGGATAGTGTTATAATGACGGGTCGCGGGCCGGACGAAGGCCATTAATGAAAAATGAAGGAAAATTACATATGCAGACCCCTGTTAACTTACATATTTAAAATCATAATGTAAATAAACATTGAGAAATCAGAAAAACAAAAGAAAATCTAAAATTAAAAAAAAAACACCTAACAAAAATTACTTTTCCTCAAGGAACGTCAAAATACTTCAAAGTGAAAAAAAATCAACCGAAGTGAAATGGATGAAATTATGACGTGTAGGTTTGAAACTGTTATTGAAAATTGTTGCACAAACGAACTACACACACACACACACACACACACATCAAACAAAGATGAAGCACATATACCCATACATACGAGTACAAATCGTTGCAAACATATACACTTACGTACGTATACATGTGGTATCATCCACACATTCATGAGGCATGTATGTATAATGTGCATATGTTTAACTGTCTTTAGATTTCTTCTACCTCGCATGTCAGTCCCTCCCTGGCCTCGTTCACTTTATCGTTCCTTTCGCTTCTGTTGTCTTTTAATGTAGCCAAGGGTCATAACAAATATGTATCCATTATTTGACATTAAACGTAGGCAACGCAACTTGGTAAAATAAGTCTCATGAAAGATAACTGGCAGATGTTCTAATATTTTTAGTGCACTGAGATGTGTAGACATTTTATGGAAAATGACATATAACAAATTTCATTTGAAGGTCGTGTGAAAAATAGTCATCAGGCTCGTGGGCCAGTCAAAATGCTGGGGCGTAGGTTGCCGACCCTTGTTCTAGATTCAGGATTGTCCCACAGGACAATAGCCTGATGGATTAAACTGCTGGTTTGTGAGTTTGGTGACATAGTAATGGTGAGTTCAATCCCTGGGCCAGGTAGTGGAAACAAGGTGAAAAATAACTGAGCAGTATTAAAAAAGAACAAGACAGGATATATGTAAACATAGAAGAACAAAAACAGTCTAATTGTATATATTAAAGGGTTCAGTTCAAAATTTGACAGATACCAGAAGAAGGCTGGATGGTAGAACATTGTGATAATAACAATAAAGATAAGGATATTAGTCCAAATGTAAATAATGTAGATTTTTTTTAAAGTCTTTAAGCTGCAAGATTTTAGAAGACCCGTTTCAAGAATAAATGCTGAGAATTTCTGGTTATTTTGTACATATCAGTATTTTAATATATTTTCTGTTTATACATTATTTTTATAGATAAAAATGTTTAAGTAAATGCTCTGTTTATAATAAACAGTATTAACAACATTTACAGGCCTGAATTTCCAATAAATTTCATAGAAAATATGTGTCCTCTCCCAGGAATCGAACATGTATCCTACAAGGAACAGTCATATAGCCTGATGTGCTATATCATTTAGCTTACTCTGTAGTTAAATGGTATAGTACTTTAGCATAAATACCAAGTTGAGAACTGATGCCATCAGGAAAGTGATTGATGGAAATTAAGAACAAAGTAGTTCCAAGGATAGATCCCTGGGGAACACCTGCATTAGTACAAAAGGATCTAGAAGAGTGGCCATTCAGGATAACTTTCATTTTGGGATTTAATAAGAAAGATTGAATTAGATCAAAAATTTGTTCAGAAGTGCCATAACCTTTCAACTTGTTAAGAAGACCTGTATTCCAAACTCTGTCAAATGCTTTCCAGATGTCCAAAGCAACAGCCCAAGCTTCCACCATTCTTATATAAACCTTGAGAAGCTCTTTCAGCAATAACCATTATTGCATTAGCAGTTGATCTAGAGAAGTGAAAGCCATATTGCTGTCTGAAATATGAAATGCTTAATCAATTCAGAGTTGCTTTTTCTAGATTTTGTCTAATTTTATTATCCTACTCTATGAAGTGAGGACGTAGGTCATCTCAGCTATATTGAACAGAACTGGTTACATATGGACTAATATCCTCTTCTTTATTGTAAAAATACAAAAACAGTTTTAATTTGTGATGGTATAAAATTTTTTTTGAGGGGACAATTATTGTTTTTCAGATTTGTTCCAGGACAATGGTGAGAAAAGGTCAGTCTGGAACCCTCATTGTCATGCAAATATCTGCCTTATATAATTAGTTGCAATATTACTTAATTAACATGCATCCGGGATGGGTCCATAGAGCTGTGATTTAGTTGGATGTTGTCTTGAAGAGATGCTAGGTATAACTCTCAGCATCCGAGTGTAGGTTCCATCAAGCTCAAACTCTATAGTTTTAGTTTATACCCAAGCAGCGGCACCATACATTAACACCAACTCCACTGTGGCTCGTAAGAATTTACACAGATTTCCAGGTTGTGTCCATTTTATTCAAGGCAGCCAAGGCTTTAGCTATGTAAATTTTCACATCATTTTTAGTAGAATTTATTTCTCTTCCTAGATATGTAAAAGATTCAACAGATTTTATTGATCCATCTGCTACAGTTTGTATTGAGCCTTGCTGGTTGAAACCAATGAATTCAGAGTCATTGACATAGAGTCCAACATCATTAGCAGCATTTTTCAGATGATGTAGGAGAACTGTGGCATGGGTAATGATGTCTGCAGTGATAACTAGGTTATCTGCAGGGTCAATATCGATCAACTGTTTTGCAGGATATCAACTTGAGAGTCTTAATGATAAAAGTAAAACCTAGAAGATGATGTTTGTCAAGGGAAGTTCTCAATATGTAGTCAAAGAGCAAAAGTGAAATGGTGTCATTCTGAAGAACCCCTATTTTGATAACACAAATTATCTTTTCCTTTTCTGCAAAGAAAATTTTGACAATGATTAACCTTCATGTCCGGAAAGAATGGGTGTATCAAAAGGTTGGTTATTCCCTTGAAACTGTTATTAATTTATACACTGTTGACTCCCTTGTTAATGTTTATTTAAAATATTATAAAAATGTGTAAACTGTAGCAATATGATTTCTCACACATCCTCAGGAGATAAATAGATAAATTCTTTTTTCTTTTAATTTAATGGCCAGGATTTTTCAGGAATCCTGTCTTTAGCCCACTTTTGAATTGGCAAACATAAAAGTTTGTTAGTGATTTTAGATAATCATAAAAGTAGAGTCTTTTGAAAAACTGACCACCCAAATGTTGAATCAGTGGTCTCCTTTTCCAGAACACAAGTGGATGGATAGGGGTGGTGGGGCCCCAGCCAGTATCCATTTAAAGCGTCAAGAAGTCAGCAGTGAGTGAGAAAAAGACCAGCAGTAAGTAAATCAGGAGTCACTGAGATGGTCAGGTGCTGAGTGTAAGGGTCCTTTTTCCATGGCTGGAAGTTAGTATGATAGCAGTTCACCTTCTCAAAGCTGAAGGAAACCTTGCCAATTAAGTGAGAAATGGTATTGTTCAGTACTTCCCAACCAATATCTTGAAAAGCATTTGTCGTTATTCTTTGTTGAATTTGATCTCGGCCAGTGGGACAAACCTGTGAACATAGTGAGTCAGGTGTATATGCATACAGATGACCTTGAGTGTCATCGCAGCTCGTGCAGTGACATGCAAAAGTGCATTGTCACAAAACCAAGTACAATGCAATATTCATTATTTACCTTTTATAAAGGAATCAGTTTTAAAAAAATATCTTTTTATTCAAAAATTTATAGAAAATTACAAAATCATCAGAAAATATAAACCAACTATAAATGCAATATTTATTATTTCTCATTTTATAAATAATTAAGAAAACAAGTTTTTTATTTAATCTAATAAAGTGTTTAACAGCTTTGTTGTCAACTCTCAAAAATAAAAAAAAGTATAAATTCATTTTCATATATTTGGGTTTTATTAAAATTCTAATCATCACTTTTTAAAAGAATAAACATTGACGAGGGAATCAAAAGTGTATAAAATAATAGCAGTGTCAAGGGAATAACTGTCCTCATTGTTTTTTTGTGGACACAGTTTAAACATTGCTGAATTTTTTTCATGGTAGTTCTTTAGGTAAATATTGGTTTTGTTACTCGTGCATGGTGATTTTCTGCAAGGAAAGTCTGTAAAAGAAGTAAATAGGCCAAATTTTTTTATTACGCTGGCGTAGGTATCCTGCATTGAATCGAGATTCATGATGGCAGTAATGGGGGATGAATGACCAAAAAGAAGTCCGATTTTTTCTTGTCGATAACTCCAAAACGGTAAGGTTTCTTCATAATCTAATTGTTAATTCGATTTCAGCATGTACATTTGCACGGAATTATGACAATTTTGGAAAAATTTTAAGGGATATTAGCGCACGGGTAACAAAACCAATATTTACCCTTTTTTTATAGTAAGAGTTATCTTTTCCTTTTCAGTAATTTTTTAATATTGTGTTTTTATAACAAGAGTTATCTTTTCCTTTTCAGCAAAAAAAACATTTTAATGGTGCTTTTTAATAGGCTGAGTTATCTTTTCCTTTTCAATAATTTTTTTTTCCAATAGCGCTTTTTTAAAGCAATATGGCCTACTCACATTATTCATTTTTTTTCCTTTAGGTTAGTATTTTAGCCAATCTTTTCTTTCACCTTCCTCAGTTTTATGATTATATGAAAAGGGGCAACTTTTTACATATTTCCTTCAAATATTTTCCACTAATATTGAAAAATATAAAAAACACAAGATGAAAAATGGCCGACCAGTCTTTCACTGCTGCATTGTTACAACATTGTCTCCTGTCTGTGCTGGCCCATTTTAGGAAAAATAGGAAATTGCCATTTGTAGACATAGTAGGCAGATAAAAGAAATTTGAGTAATAAAAAAACAAGAAATAATTATAATAATAATGATAATGATATTTATTATAATAATGATAATAAGAATATTTATTGTATATTAGTAGGCCTTTAAACAAAACAGAAGCTTGGTGAGAAAAGATATTAAGAGTCTAGAATGTATGAATTTATGTTTTAAATTTTAAAATTTTGTTATGAAACTTATATTGCTTGTTGTTGCTTGTCAGAATAATTTACGCCTCCAGCATATTTTTCTGACAAGATTTCTTAAATATTCAGGCTGGTAGATTTAGTTGGATAAAAAATACAGTTTGATAAAAAAAAGTGCTTCTACTCAAATATGAGTATCCATCAAAAATAATATTTAACCCATTAACTGCAAAATTTTTTTAATGTGCATTTTTTTCCCAGACAGGTGTCTTAGGAGTTTATTTATTCCTTATGTTAAATTTCAGTAGTTACCATTGTCATTTTTATAGAAACTAAAACATCAAATATATATGTGTATAAAACATCAAAAAATAATATTGATTAGAAATAATAAAAAAATGCTTTTCAAAATAGTCATTATTTTTCTACTTGTGAAATGTAAAATTACGACAGAAAGTGTCTTCTTACGGCTAATAATAAAAACTTTAAAGGCTAAGTGTTGTAAAATATACCTCTGCAAATGCAATATATGTAATCAATTCAATGTAAATACAAGGAATAACATGTAGTGAGTTTAATTTTAACAGATCCCCAAATGGGGCTTATGGCAGGTAATGGGTTTAAAATAACATATATTTTTGTTTTCTTTATGAAAACAGAGACCTTAAAATATCATTTTATTTCATTAAAACTGATATGGTTTTAACTCATCAGACCAACCATTTTCACACTATATATATATAAGCAGGGTGCAATGGATAAATTGGCATCTAAATTACACAAAAATGACACTGACATCTCATGTTAACAGAAATATTTACCAAAATTACACAAAAATATCTTGAAATACTAAAGAGTAAATTTATTCAATAAAATTGCCATTGGCTTCAACCACAGCCTCCAGAATCTTCTGCATCTCTTCTGGACGCTGTCCACGTTTAAGTTGCTGAATGCTGCCATAATCCTTACTTTTAGTTTTTCTTTGGTGTCTTCTTTGGAGTTGCATTGATCTCTCACTCAACTGCACCCCACACATAATAATCAAGGGAGGTGCAATATGGGGAGTTAGGTGACCAGAGAGGTAAGGGGTGATGTGGTTGCAGAAATTGTCTGACAGTCATGACTGTGTTCTCCTACTTGTATGTTATGGTGCAGATTCCTTTTGCCACACATAGGGTCTTCCAACAGTCACCCTCTTGACCTGAGACAGTACTACCTCCTTGAGGCACGTAATGTAAGCCTCCATGTTGAGTTTTAGACCCTCATCAACAAATTCAGAAGTTCTTTTCTTATCAGAACAATCAAGGTGAGTTTTCCAAGCTTTTGTACATTTGTAGTTACCATTAGACACAGTCAACTCTTTCTGAATCCTCTGCACGGTCTTCAGCGTGGCACCCAAACACTCTGAAATGTTTGTATTAGTGCTTCTGGCATGAATGCCAAGCAGTACAGCATGCCGTTTCCAAATTTCTGATGGAGTGAATTGCATCATGATGCTTTTTCCCCACAGACGGTGCCCAGCTGACTGCAACTATCGTGCCGTAGACAAAAGCAGAAACAAAGAACATGCATCCGCGAAATCAAAAATATAAAATGGCGACAATTTATCCATCGCACCCTGTATACGTGTGTGTGTGTATGTATATATATACAGTGCTGTTCGATAAAAGTGACTCACCTTATCCTTTGAATTTAGCTCAACTTTTGTTTCATTGAAGAAGAGAACATTCTTCCAGTCTTCTACAGTGAAATTTTTGTAATAATGAGCCCATTTAAGTCTCTTAGCTTTGTTGGCTTTGCTTATTGGCGGCTTAAACCTTCGTGTACAAGATTTGTAGCCTTGTTCTAACAAGATTTGTAACCTTGTTCTGACAGACTGTTGAAGAGGCAAGACTAACACCTTGCTCTTTGCTTAGACTGGCTGCAATTTCTTGGCTAGTTATAGTCCTATTCTTTGCAACTTCTCTCTTGATTACCCTGCCAATTCTATCATCAATCTTTTTCTTTCGTCCCCTTGTTTTCTTCCTTGGAGCAGGAGTGGCATCATTATGTGCCCTTAGCACTCGAGAGACAGTTGATTGTGAGGTTATAGCAATTTCTGCAATTTCTCTCGTAGACTTGCCTGCTTTTGAGAGGGCAATAATAGATGCCTTAAGTGGTTCTGATGAGTGTTTGTACCCTTTCATCTGGTTAGTGACTTGAGTGGCTATTTCAATCTGTTTTTATATTCTATGAGGCTTTCTGGAAAATTCTGGAATACTCTAGATTTAATTTAAGCTGTTCTAGAATTCTCTAGAATATTGTTCTGAGTGTTTTCAATATTGTGTCAAAAGCTTTTAAAATTTACCAGTTTAATCATTAGAATGCGATATCTGAGTCACTTTTTTTGCACAGAGTTTTTTCCTGAATCTCATTTATATCCAAATTTATCAATAGAATACCTTAGGGTGAATAAACTTATTTCCTAGGTGGTCGGGAAGGGGTCTTTATATTAGTAAGATTAAAAATTATTTTAACCCCAAAAACAATAGACAAAAAATATTTTTAGTAAAAAAATCAGGTGAGTCATTTTTATCGAACAGCACTATATATATATATAGAGAGAGAGAGAGTTAAGTAAAAGTTTTGTCACTTAGCTGATTGATGTTACTTTCAGCATCACGATGCTAGATTTTCGTTGCCCCCCGCCCCGGAATCACTCCGTCCACTCGTCCGGGGTAAAAGCAGTTGACTGCTTATACTTCACGATTTTTCTTTTTTATATGCACTTTTCATTGTACTTTTTTTTCATAATAATATATGTGCATGCTACGCGAATCTGCGTTCGTGCGCGTGCGCCCCTCTGCGCGTGCGCCCGTCTGCGCGTGTGCCCGTCTGCGCGTGCGCGTGTACGCGTAGAATGTCATGGTTATTTGTCTTTTTCGTCGTTTTTCTCACTTTATATTCACCGTTTGTTGATTTTTTAATTTTTTCTCTCTTTTTCTTAGGTGTGTGTGTGTGTGTATGTCAACAGCAAGCAATGTCACATCGCCATGTAAACACGTCCACAGAGCGGAAGTGCTAACAAATTTTTCGGTGTTAATTCACTTGTCGAAAATAATGACCAACGCCCAAAAAAACACGATTAATAAAGGAATTTTACTTCTTAGCGAAGAGACAAAAGCTAATAAAAAGAGTGCCAAATTTTTAAAACTTTAGGTGACTTTAGACGGCCTTTTGGTGCAAGATTATCTACAACCTGGGCGTGTGTCCTTTGGCTGTAGTCACATATGACAATAATCCCATTAAGAAAGTTCTTGCAACCCATTAATTCTTAATTTTGCTTCGGGCATTAAAACAAAAAAAACCCAAAAAACAAAAAAAACTGATAACAGCTTCTACCACTGATGGGTAACTTCCACTATTTTGTACAAACTTTGGCCGCAGTGGGCAGCCCTGAGGCCACATAATGATGCAGATTTTGCCAACTCCTCACTGCACGCGTCACGTTCGAAACTGTTTCTTTTACTTCGGGCCTTCTCATCTTACAAACAAAATTCAATATGAGTTACAAAAACCGAAAGATTAACCCTAAACCAGCCTCTCAAAACATTTCGTTCTCTGTAGCAAAGGAGTCAAATTCAAGAGTGTAAGGGACGCAACTCTTTCCGTCTGAAAATGTCTGACACGATGCAACGCAAAGCAATGTACACCGAACACGGGTGTAATGCCCTTCTGCCAATTTCTCCAAGCGACCTGCTTTTATGGAGCCCAGACACACCTCATTAGCATGCCTGTAACGCGACTTTGCGTGACTGCACGAGACCGTGAATATTAAAAAGTCACGGACGCCATCTTGGATCCTTTCTTTCTTTTCTCAACCCACAGGCCAGACAGACGCGAGGGCGTTTGGGAGGTAAACCATTCTATTTTCCCCACATTCTCCAACATCCGGAGCATTAGGACCAACTTCTGCAATCTGGAATCTTTCCTCACTGCAAACGGCCCGTATATACTGGCTCTCTGTGAGACAAACCTTTTCTCGTCTATCCCCTCTTCTGATCTCTCGATCCCCGGCTATCTTCCTCTCCTCAGAAAAGACTCTCTAACCCACATGCACGGTCTTGGTGTCTACGTCAAGGACTATCTCTCTCTGGCCAGAGAGTTGTCTCTCGAATCGCCAGACCAGTCGTACATGTGTCTCCGTCTATCTCTTCTCAATGCGGTAAGCTATCTCTTCTTCCTTTACCGCTCTCCATCCTCTCAAGACTGAGATACTCGATAGCATTTCTGACGGCATAGACAAGGCTCTCTCCCTCCACCCGTTTGCTCACATTTTTGTGTTTGGTGACTTTAACGCCCATCACACCTTGTGGCTTAAGAATGCTACTACTGACCACGCAGGCATTCAAACGCTCAATTTTTCAATCTCCCATTCCCTCACACAGATAGTTAACTTTCCCACCCGTTTTGCCTTCAACCTGGAAGGTAAAGCCTCTCTTCTCGACCTGTGCTTTACCGCCATCCCCGAATCCTGCAGCGCCTCGCAACTCTGCCCTCTTGGTAACTCTGATCATGCAGTAGTATCAGTTAACATCTCCTTTAACTCCACCCCCTATAAAGAACCTCCTATCACTAGGACTTCGTTCTACTATCAACGAACTGACTGGGACGCGTTCCGTGATTTCCTCCGCGATGTCCCCTGGGATGGAGTCTTTAAGCTCCCCGTCCAAGAATGTGCTTCTGAGGTCTCTTCCTGGGTTAAAGCTGGAATCGACGCTTTTATCCCATCAAGGAAATATAGGGTCAAGTCATGCCCCCCTGGTTCTCGGCTGCTTGCTCAGTCGCCATCGCCCATAGGAACCACTACTTCCACCTATTCCGTAGCGACATGTCTGACTGCAATAGACGTCTCTTTGCCTCCGCCCGTAACGAATGTAAGCGTGTCCTCAAGGATGCTAAGTCACTATTTGCGGTTCGGATGAAGGAACGTATTGCATCTCGCAAATTTGGCTCCAAAGATTATTGGCGTCTCTGCAAGAGCGTATTGAACAATTGCAAACCCTCTATACCTCCTTTATTCAAATAGTTCGAAGTCCTGAGCTCCTCTACAGCCAATGCTGAATGCTTTGCTCGGAAATTTTCATTCAACTCGACGCTCGACTCTTCCGGTGTACCCATACCCGACTTCCCTCTTAGAACTGAAGCCATATTGAGTGGGTTAAACATAACCCCATCCTTGGTACTGGCCGTTATCTCCAATTTAGACCCCAACAAGGCTAGTGGTGGAGACGGGATACCAGCCATTGTCTTGAAGAAATGCGCGCCTGAACTGGCGCCCGCCCTTTCTAAACTATAAAACTACTGCCTCAAGGAATCTTGTTTTCCTGACTGCTGGAAGTCCTCTTCGATCGTTCCTGTCTTCAAGAACTCCGGCGACCCCTTCTGACCCTTCCAACTACCGTCCTATCAGTCTCCTTCCCCTCTTCAGCAAAATCTTCGAAGCCCTAATCAATACCGGGGTGGTTAACCACCTCACATCCCATAATCTGCTCTCGGACAAGCAATATAGTTTCCGCTTTGCCCGATCTACAGCCGATGTGCTTACGGCCATCACGGAAACAGTCTACTGAGCTCTTCAAAATAACGGGGAAGCCCGAGCCGTGGCACTAGACATCTCCAAAGCATTTGATAGGGTTTGGCATGCCGGCCTTCTTCGCAAACTCCAGGGTTATGGCATTACGGGTCGATTATATAACCTAATACGATCATTCCTGTCAAACCGTGAATTGAAGGTCGTTCTCAACGGATTCTCCTCCAGTTCCTATCCCACGAACGTAGGTGTCCCTCAAGGCTCCATCCTGGATTTCCACTCTATTCCTTATCTACATAAATGACCTTCCTGACGCCATAACTTCCCAAGTTGGCATCTACGCGGATGACACCACAATTTATTCCTGCCTCAAAAACAAATCTAGTCTCGCTGACAAAACTCACGTGGCCGTGCGTCTCGAAAAGGACCTCCAATCGATTGTGAACTGGGGCATGAATTGGCTGGTCAACTTCAACGCTTCTAAGACAAAACTGCTCTCTATTAATCACCACAGAGATCCTTCCCTTCCCTCCATTAGAATGTCTGACGCTCAACTTCTCGAGAGCAACTCTCTGCGGCTTCTCGGTCTCACGTTGACTGCTGACCTGAGATGGAATAAATACATTGAGCCAATTGCCTCGTCCACTGCGAGGAAAGTTGGCTCCCTGAGCCGTGCTAGGAAGTTTTTCTCCCCGGAGTCGATCCTCCAGATCTACAAATCCACAATTCGCCCTTGCATGGAGTATTGCTGCCATATATGGTCTGGTGCCCCTTATGTTTGCATCGGGGTTCTTGATAGGCCCCAGAGGCGGATATGCAATGTGGTTGGCCCTGCCCTGGCGTCTCGTCTACAGTCACTTTCTCACAGACGGCCCGTCGCCTCTGTCTGTTCTACAAATACTTTCATGGAAATTGTTCCGAGGAGCTGCATTCGCTGGTTCCCAAACGTCATGAGTTCCAGCGCCTTACGAGGCTGGCATCCCGCTCTCACCCCTTCACTGTCGAAACTCTTAAATGTAGCCGTCTCTTCTACTCTAATAGCTTCATGTCTCGCACCTCTCACCTTTGGAACTCCCTTCCCTATTCCTGTTTCCCTGTGAGCTATAATCTCCAGCTATTCAAGTGTAATGTCAATCGACATCTCCAGTTGCCCTGATCTATCCACTACCATCATCCTTTCTTCTATCACTCATATCTGATCTTGCTCTAAACTTTCTGTAACCCCTTGCGTCCTAGTGGCTTCCCGCCTTGCTTGGGGTGAAATGCTTACAAAAAAAAAAAAAAAAAGAAAAAAAAAGCACTTGTCTACTGGGGTTTTGTCTCTTAACTTTCTCGGTGACTGCTATGAGCAGTTGAACCCTTTTTCTTGGGTTTTCTCTCTACCTCTCTGACTTATTCTATCGCCAACATGGACGGACAGAATCCTTATCTTGTTCTAGTCTGTCATTTTTTTGGCCAATCTTCCGGTGTTTTCGAGACGTGAAATTTCTATTGGTACTGAACTCCCGCGTTCTTTCCTAGACCCGAGTACCTATCGACATCCATCAAGTGCTTCGAATAAAAACAAAAACAAAATAGAATCATCTTGTCGGGTAATAGCGACACGATCCTCTGCTTTTAATTTTTCCCAACATGTCCCGATTTCATAAATGTTGGATATATATTTTTTCATTATTTACATCGTTCAAACTGTTGTCCTCATCTTTATTGTCCTATTCACGATGTTTCGGCCGTTGTACGCTCCGGCCTTCTTCAGAACCAAAGCCTTATTTAGTCCACTAGGGTAGATTTTTCGAGTTCCACGCGCCATGCTTTTTCTGGATATCTTTGTTTCAGTTAATTCCCTTTAGTAAATCTCTCTTCAAGTTTTTTTTCTTTTTCTTTTTTTTTTTCACCTCTGCTGTGGCCAGGTATTGAACTCACAACTTTTTGGGTCAAGTCATCGAATTACTTCAACCAATGCTTTTATCCAATGGGCCATACATCAAGGACAATATCTGGCTACAGCAGAGGTGAACAAGAAAAAACAAACTTGGAGAGTTGAGTTACTAAAGGGAGATAACTAACTGAATGAATATATTTCTTGTTAGATATATAGAGACATAACTTTAAGTTTAAATTCATATCCTCGGTTTCAAGCCATTCTGACATTCACCCTAATCTTTATCTTATCATACTATCAGTTCTTCGACATGGCAGTGAATGCTGCATAATCTCCTCAAAGAAGAATAGATTTGAAACAACACAAATGTGGTTCTATAGAAGAATGCTGAGATATCATGGACTGAACATGTGAGCAACGATGAAATTCAAGTTCCTAGGGCACATAGTGAAAAAAGAAGGCTTTAAAATCACAGGACAGATTGAACAGGGGAAACAAAGCATTTTTTATCATTTTACCCCAAACTAGGCAATAAAGGTATACGATGAAGGATAGAGAACAACAGAAGAACATGAATTAAGAAGACCGAAGATAACGATTCACATTACACTTAAATTTTTGAAGATCAATGTTGACCGGGAAGCAAGAATGCAGGAAGAGAGTTCCACAAGCAAGAAGTTCAGTAGAAGAATCTGTTAGCATAGAACTTACGGTTGCCTAGCCATTTCAACTGTAAGATAGTGCGACCTTTCTGCCAATCCAGTACTTGTGGTTAGAATGTTCGCATTTTGACCATGAGACCCGAATTCGAATCTCACCACGGTCGATTTGTCAGGAAGGTGACTTCCTGATGTTATCAGACTGGAGGGGTCGATCCCAGCGTGCGCCACTCTTGGAAAGTGACTGAAAGCTATACTACGGGTAGACCCAAGCTTTGTGAATAAAATTGGGTAGACGGAACCCTTGTGCCCGTCGATAGCTGTGCTAGCACGAAGACACAAGTCATCGTGGCCGAGACCTTGAGCGTGCTGGCCGTGTTCAAATTGTTGATCACGCTAGATAACACGCTCTTTCCCAGAAACTGTAACTAAGGTCTGCTCAGCATAGTTGTAGTATAAACCAGAGGTGGGCTCTGTGGGTGTTGAATAAACACAAAATGCACCTGAGAAAGCGTTTGCAATAGGGATTTGCTAGCCGCCCTAATAGACGCCTATCCTCGATTACGAGTGACCAGCTACACATACATACTGCGCTTAAATTCATAAAGTTTGGGTACCATAGCAGAACTTTCGCCAGAACAATTACCAAGAAAGTATTTATAGAAAAGGCATAAGGAATCTATTTTACCAATACAATTGCAGATTCTTCTTTAGATTTTATCAAGAATCTCTAAATATATAGCAGGAACACCAGACTACATGTGGTAGCAATATTCAAAGCAAGGGCGAATGATAGACTTATAAATATTATGAAATAGACAAAGTCCGACAATTATTTTAAGACATTTTTATGTTTATACATTCTTTTTATAGATACAAATATTTAAGTAAATGCTCTGTTTATAATAAACAGTATTAAACAACATTTACCGGCCTGAATGTCCGAGAAATTTTCACAGAAAATATTCGTCCTCCGACAGGATTCGAACCTGTATCTTATACGGAACCGTCATTTAGCTTGACGTGCCTTTACCGATTTGGCCACAGAGGCGCGTTCGGTTAGCAAAAGTCGATTTGACTGTCTTTAAACTTCAATCTTCCATAAATCTCTCATGTACATTCATATCTGTTCAAGGTAGATATGGATGTACGTGAGAGAAAAGCACGTCAATACTGTTTATTATCAACAGAGTATTTACTTAAATATTTGTATCTATAAAAAGAATGTATAAACATAAAAATGTCTTAAAACTTATAAATATGTAAAATAGTTTCTGGTGAGAAAAATTGTCTAACACGACATTGTGGTCAACTTTCTTAGCTGCAGATTTGGCCGCTGATTCAATAAAGTCTTTTCACATGCTGTCAGTCGAAAACGTTAATTCGAAAAGGTGGAATAACTTACCTGACGAGTTTGAGTAATTGGATGTCAGGACAGGGTATAGGAACGATGACAAAAACACAATATTTATTTACAAAGACAGGAAATTGTGGAGTGCCATGATCGCTAACGTCCTGAAGAGGAATGGCAGACAGAAGAAAAGAAGAAGAATTAATATTTTTGAACCGTTCATTCACTATTTGTTATATAGGAATAAAGTGTCGCTGCCGACACTTGAGTTTGAACATAGATCGCCAGTGAGTAAACACAGGCGATCCCATTATTGAATTAAGTTGATCACGTGACCATAGAAGAAACGCATATATAGGAAATATCGTGACGACTAACGATCACTATTTCTATTCTATCCTTTATCACTATTCGGATCTGTATTTCTAGTCTATCCTCTATTACTATAAGGAACGCTATTCTCTACTCTATTCACTATACTATTCCTCTATTCGGATCACTATACGGATGTTCGAGCGAGTATTATCGAGCAAGTACTATTAGTGCGAGTGATATTCGAAGGCGTTTGACACCAGTATTGTTCAACGGCGTTACTATAGTTGTATCTGCGATTACAAAGTCTCTACTACAACGAGCATTCCGAAAGTGCCAAACGAGTGTTCGTTAACATCACAGAATTATGTAACCCTTTACCTTGAGTTGGTCTAATTAATCGCATTTCTATCCTATCCTCTATACTATACGGATCGTTATTTCTACTCTATCCTCTATTACTAAACGGATCGCTATTCTCTAGACTATTCACTATAATATTTCTCTATACTGATCACTATACGGATCACTATTTCTATTCTATCCTCTATTACTGTACGGATCGCTATTCTCTAGACTATTCACTATAATATATCTCTATACTGATCACTATACGGATCACTATTTCTATTCTATCCTCTATTACTATACGGATCGCTATTCTCTAGACTATTCACTATAATATATCTCTATACTGATCACTATACGGATCACTATTTCTATTCTATCCTCTATTACTATACGGATCACTATTCTCTAGACTATTCACTATAATATATCTCTATACTGATCACTATACGGATCACTATTTCTATTCTATCCGGATCGCTATTCTCTAGACTATTCACTATAATATATCTCTATACATCACTATACGGATCACTATTTCTATCCTCTATTACTATACGACTATTTCACTATAATATATCTCTATACTGATCACTATACGGATCACTATTTCTATTCTATCCTCTATTACTGTACGGATCGCTATTCTCTAGACTATTCACTATAATATATCTCTATACTGATCACTATACGGATCACTATTTCTATTCTATCCTCTATTACTATACGGATCGCTATTCTCTAGACTATTCACTATAATATATCTCTATACTGATCACTATACGGATCACTATTTCTATTCTATCCTCTATTACTGTACGGATCGCTATTCTCTAGACTATTCACTATAATATATCTCTATACTGATCACTATACGGATCACTATTTCTATTCTATCCTCTATTACTATACGGATCCCTATTCTCTATACTATTCACTATAATATTTCTCTATACTGATCACTATACGGATCACTATTTCTACTCTATCCTCTATTACTATACGGATCACTATTCTCTATACTATCCACTATAATATTTCTATTCTTTACTCTATTCGCTATACTATTTTTCTTTACTGATCATTATTCGGTGGGTTACTATTCGAGCGAGTATTATCGTGCAAGTACTATTAGTGCGAGTGTTATTCGAAGGCGTCTGACACCAGTATTGTTCAACGGCGTTACTATAGTTGTATCTGCGATTATAAAGTCTCTACTAGAACGAGCATTACCAAAGTGACAACAAGTATTCGTTGGTATTACAAAATTGGCAACGAGTGTTCGCTGATATCACAAAACTATTTTAATCTCACCTTGTTCTTTGCTTTAAGGGATATTTCGCTTAATGCTGTTAACTTAATCCTTTCACTACCGAAAGTCACATTTTGTAATTTTCAGGCACTAATAAAATTTCTTCGCCTTGTTACTAAGCTACTAAACTCTACTTATCCGATTTAGTTTACAAATCTTAATAGAAAACGATTAAACACGAGTGCTTACAAAATAGAGAAGTTTTTTCTTTTCTTTTCTTTTTACAACACAGGAAATGTGGAAATATCTGAGAACGAAAATTAATCTTTCGTGTTTTGTTTTCCTTTAAAGTATCTTGTTGAGAAACATCAACAGCAGCTCGACGTTAAAAGCATTATCGCTTATAATATATGGCAGTTTGATTACCAGCAAAAGGCAATCCATTTTTCCACCATTCTCTTTTGCTACCAAAACAATCATCAGGTGTATTGACTAATAAAAATTCACATATGTGGGGGGCCGGGAGCGAGGGTGGGTTTGGGAGCGAGGGGGGTTTGGGGGGGGGGGTAGAAAGAAAGGAAAATAGAAAACATCTGCTTGGATACGTCTTTATGCAAATTTAGTCTTTCACCTCGAATCTATTTAATTTGTGCAGCTGAGAATGAATATGTAGCTGGCGAGCCGCGTTCAATTCCAGACTGAAGCAGTCTGTGATCACTTCGTACCCTTAGAAAAGGCATGAACTCATATCTTCACATCTTTCTAAGCTAAAAATCCCTAACCTAGGGTACCTACACCCCTATATGGTGTGAAATGGAATAGGGTGTGACAGAATGGCTTGTGTCCTTGAGAGACTCGCCACTACTCAACCAGACGCCGCTTACGGCCATATCACGTTGAAACACCGGTTCTCGTACGGTCACCGAAGTTAAGCAACGCCGAGCCTGGTCAGTACCTAGATGGGTGACAGCTTGGGAATACCAGGTGGTGTAAGCTTGGATGTGACGGTGGTGTAATGGATAATGCCTTGAAATTCCTATTGCGTTTGTTGTTACACGCATTTACCCTTGGTAAAAGTATGAATCCACCTCTTCTTCCCCCAGCTATGGGTTAATTAGTAAGACCCATATTATTGTGAAAAATTCTTAGAATCTAAAATATTTTATGGCTTTAAATAACCTGCAAAGGGTTGATAAAGCCGTAGAAAAATCAATCAATCAATAAAATACTACACAGGTATGTATTTTAGATTTATTTACATTTTCTGGAATATAAATGTATAGAATCTACTGTAGCCACAAAGTGAGGGTACATTTTTATATCGGTTGTAATATAGAATTGATCCCCCACTTTATATCCACATTATAATTACTTGTTTGTTTATCAAATTCTGATTAGGTACACAGTCATGTCTTTTAGATTTATTTACATTCTCTGGAATATAAATGTATAGAAACTAAGGTGGTCGCAAAGTGAGTGATCACTTTATATATAGATTGCAATATAGACTTGATCCCCCACTTTATATCCACATTATAATTACTTGTTTGTTTATCAAATTCTGATTAGATATGAATCCACCTTTTCTTTCCCCCAGCTATGGGTTAATTAGTAAAACTTGTATCACTTAACCCTTATTATCTTAAAAAAATCATTACAATGTAAAATATTTTCTGACTTTAAATAACCTGCGAATAGTCGATAAGCCGTAGAAAAAGAATCATTCAAACAATCAAATACTGATTTGCTACACGGATACAGCTTTTATTCTTATTTGCATTCTCTGGAATATAAATGTATAGAAAATATCGTGGCTTCCAAGTGAGGGATCAGTTTATATATTGACTGTAATATGGAATTGATCCCCCACTTAATATCCACACAATAATTTTTTGCTTATTTATCAAATTTTGATTAGGCAGGAATCTACCTCTTCTTCCCTCCAGCTATGGGTTAATTAGTAAGACTTGTATCGCTTAACCCTTATTATCTAAAAAAATTCTTACAATCTAAAAATATTTTCTGGCTTTAAATAACCTGCGAAGGGTCGATAAGCCGTAGAAAATGAATCGATCAATTAATAATCAATTAGCTTCCAGTATGTCTTGAGAGTGTTAGAAACAGTTCGCTGACGTCGGTTTTTCTCCGTAATTTCATCGTCCGAACACAATGTCGCCTATAATACCCACTGAATTTATTAATAAAAATGATAGTTTATTATAACTAAATGATTTCTGCGTTCAGATCTCTTTGTCGCTCAAATGTCAAGCGTTATCTATCCTCCTTATCCTCATCATCTTCACTTCTTACCACCTTCACTTTTTACTCATGTCAATAACACTCTACCATGAGTATCTCTTGACCCTTTGCATTCGGTGAATTTTAGTATAAGAAAGACATAAATCTAAAAATCGACTAAAGCTACAGGCAGGACTGTGAATCTGTCGGAGTTAACTCCTCCTTAATTTCCTAATTGTCCAAATTGTCCCTAGGGGGGCGCTCTCCCGACACTATATATATTTGATAAAACCCTGTCTCGTCCTCTTTCTTCACTTGGTCTGGGGTGGTAGACAGCTACCCAACCACATTTTTTATGGGGTCTACGGGGAATTTTTGCCCGGGCTCGGTTTTAACCCCACACTAAAAACGGCCTTGTGCCACATCCTGCCTCGTGGGAACGTGAGATAAATAACCTTTCTTTACTTCATTTATTTCAGCGGACAATTCAAAAAGGTCATCTCTCGTGGAGATTTGCATTTTTCCCTTTGGGGTGGTGGAGACGCCATGAACATTATACACATACACGAACGCACGCACGTAGGTACGTACGAACGTTCACTTACGCATTTCTGGGAACACAAAATTTACACAATTATTTGTTACACGTTCTTGTTTTTGTAATTTCGGTGGAGTAATGGATAGCGGCTCGGATTGAGGAATCGGAGAGCCGAGTTCGAATTCCAGTCGAATCCATTACATTCACTTACGTGCTAATACCCTTGGGAAAGGTGTGAATCCAAATCTTCTGGTCTGAAGAGGCACGGTGGAGTAATGGATAGCGGCTCGGATTGAGGAATCGGAGAGCCGAGTTCGAATTCCAGTCGAATCCATTACATTCACTTACGTGCTAATACCCTTGGGAAAGGTGTGAATCCAAATCTTCTGGTCTGGTCTGAAATGGATAGCGGCTCGGATTGGAATCGAGAGTAATGGATTCGAATCCAAATCGGAGTCGGTTCGAATTCAATCAAATCCATTACATTCACTTACGGTAATACCCTGGGAAAGGTGTGAATCAAATCTTCTGGTCTGAAGAGGCACGGTGGAGTAATGGATAGCGGCTCGGATTGAGGAATCGGAGAGCCGAGTTCGAATTCCAGTCGAATCCATTACATTCACTTACGTGCTAATACCCTTGGGAAAGGTATGAATCCTCTTCTAGATTTTCCCGGAGGAGTAATGGATAGCGGCTCGGATTGAGGAATCGGAGAGCCGAGTTCGAATTCAGTCGAATTCAGTCACGGTGGATCATTTCACCCACATTCACTTACGTGCTAATACCCTTGGGAAAGGTATGAATCCTCTTCTAGATTTTCCCGGAGGAGTAATGGATAGCGGCTCGGATTGAGGAATCGGAGAGCCGAGTTCGAATTCCAGTCGAATGCATTACATTTACTTACGTGTTAAAACATAGGTATGAATCCTCTTCTTCTTACTCCAGCTATGGAGGACAGACCAGGTTCTATAGCCTTAGATGGCAACTGGTCTACCGCACAAAACATCTACTGCGGGAAAAATCTGCCTCGTCAGTCATGTATCGAAATATGCATGATCGCCTAAGTGTGTGTCACGCATGGCACATAACTGACTGAATTTGTGTCCGCTTGTTTGTTAATGCACATATATATATATATATATATTTATATATATCGGTCTTTGTTTTTTTTTTTATATTTCTTTTGGGTGGACTCATCTTGAGCCCGCCATATTTGTAGTGGGTGCTATTTCAGGAGTTACACGTGTTCATCTCACAACGCGTACAAACACACGATCTGCTACAAATCGCAGTGTTGTAACATACTTACGAACGATAATGGATATGCCCCCATTCACATAAATGCAGTAGTAAATACTGTATGTTGGTCTGCAGTCGGAGATTCGTCTCCGGCTGTGCTGGTCAAACTCTCCGCCTGCGAGCAGAGAGGATCCCCAGACGAGGCTACGTCGAAGGGCAGAGTCTCGTCTCGGGAAACAGCTACCCGACCCCGATTTATACGGGAACTACGGTCTCAGAAACCCCACATTAGATTCGTGTGCCACGTCTGACCGCGCGGGGCGGTTGGTAAATATCCTGCAGTTGGAAATTCATTGTGGAATTGACTCACTTCTAGCAGTTGACTGCTTCTACGCGCCGCTGACGAATCTTATATGTGTTGTTCTTGTCATAAGTATTATCGTTCATTACCAACCTTCCTGTGATTATTCTGTTCAGTAACACGCAGTCAGCAAGAAAACTCGACGTTTTAACAAAACCAGGAACGAGCAACATGATCGAAGTCAGTAAGATTTTTTAAAGCTTTTCACCCCTTAGCAAGGCAGGAGTGCTACTAGCACGCAGGGGGTTACGGAGAGTGAAAGATTAAAAAAAGAGTGAGCGTTAGGGGGGTTGATGAAAGGAAAAAGGACAGGTATCAAGGCAACAGAATATGGCGATTGACGTTGCATTTAATTTGTTGAAGATTGTAGTCATCCAAGGAAGCAAGTGAGAGGAAGGGAGTTCCAATGTCGGCAAGTTCGAGGAAAGAAACTGTTGGAGTAGAAGATGCGGTTACATTTAACTATTTCAACAGTAAAAGGGTGGGACCTAGATGCCAATCTAGTAGCACGCTTACATTCATGTAGTCGGGGCACCAGGGAAAAAAGCTCGTTAGAGCAGTAGCCATGAAAATATTTGTAGAAAAGACAGAGGGAAGTCACATCATGTCTGCGAGAAAATATCTGAAGTAAAGAAACCAATTCAGGACCGATTACATTACATTTGGATTTTGTTGAGAATCTTGAGATGAACGACAGGGGCACTAGATCCGATGTAGCAACAGTATTCACTGCAAGGACGAAGGGTAGATTTGTAGACGTGTAAGAGGGACTCTGACGAGAAATACCTTTTGGCACGACACAGTGAATCAACTTTCCTTGCAGTAGATGCAGCTATCGATTCAATGTAGTTCCACTTCAAAGTTGAAAACGTAATGCCAATAAGGCACAGTAAGACGCTCTCAGGGCGAAGAGCATCAACCATAATGATGGGTGGGGGGTTAGGAACGTTTCTCTGTGGTGGTTAAATGAGAAAGATGGTTCCACTTTGGAGAAAATCATGAAAGAGATCTAGGAGCAAAGAAGTCTTTGAATTTTTTGTTCACATTTGTGATTGATTATATGGTATACATTTTTTTCTAAAGATTAAGGCAGAAATTTCAAGTTGCATTTGTATTGAGTTAAGAGCTTCTTTGTTAAGTTCCCTTTGTACACGTGGGAGGTGGATCAGAAATTATGATTTAGACTTCTTCATTATCAAATCTGATATTACTTTTTTTAGTAGGTGCGAAAATGGATCCAACATTTTTCTAGAGCTGTCGTGTATAAAAAGACAGTCGAATAGAAGTCAACAAGGAAAGTCAACGTTTTGACAAAATCAGGAACTAGAAGAAACAAAGAAGTCAATTTACTTAATTGTTTAAACTAAAGTTTAAATTAAAATTAAATTGTACAAGTTCGAGTTGCATTTATACCGATATTGATACCAGAACTAGATATGTTACCATCCTCTTCATACCATTTGAAAAATATTCCATTTCGTTATACCATTTGAAAAATATCCCGTCTCTTTTCATGCTTTTTGGAAAATATACCGTCTTTCGTATCATTTGAAAAGTATCTCTTATCGTCATACAATTGGATAATTATTCCGTCTCTTTTCATACTATTTGAAAATTAATCCATCTCTTCATAAAATTTAAAAATTATTCCCTTCCTTCATACCATTTGAATACGATTTGAAACGTATTCAATTTTTTCACACCATTTCAAAAGTATTCCGTATCTTTTCATACCATTTGAAAAGTATTTCGTTTCTTTATACCATTGGAAAAGTATTACGTCTTTTCATATCATTTCAAAAGTATACCGTTTCTTTTCATACTATTTGAAAAATATCACATCTCTTCATAACATTTGAAAAGTATTCCGTTCATCTGTTCATACTGTATGAAAAATATTTTATCTCTTATAATTTGAAAAGTATTCCGTTCTTCATACCATTGTGAAAGTAATCCGTTTCTTCATATCGTTTGAAATGTATTCCGTCTTTTTATATCATTTGAAAAGCATTGCATCTCTTTTCATAGAATTTGAAAAATATCTTCATACAATTGGAAAACTATTCACTCTCTTCATACAATTTGAAAAGTATTCCGTCTCTTCAGATCATTTGAAAGGTACGCCTTCTCTTTTCATACTAACTGAAAAATATCCCAACACTTCATACCATTGGAAAAGTATTACGTCCCTTCATACCATTGAAAAAGTATTAGTTTTTTCATACTACTGGAGTAATATCCTGACTATTTGCATACTATCTAAAGATTATCCAATCACTTTATATAATTTGAAATGTATTCCGTCGTTTGTTAGGGGCCAGAAAGAAAGACACAAAAAGAAGGTAGGTTGAACAAGTGGATTGATATAAACAGAACATATACACAAAATAAGAGTGTTATTAGTCAGCAGATAGAATTGTCCGTCCGAACTGTCAGGTTACACTGCGTCCCGACTGCCAATATTTACCAGTCCCCCCACGAGGAATGTATGTGGCACAAGGCCGAGTTTAACGTGGGTTTCTCCGAGCCCGTAGGCTCGGCCAAAAATATTCCCTTAGAAACCGCATAAGCGGGTTCGGGATCTGTCTACCTCTCCGGACGAAACTTTGCCCTTCGGCAAAACTTCGTCCGGGTTCCTCTCTGCCAAAGCAGGGAGTTCGACAGAAGTCGCACAGTCAGAGTCTGCAGGTCGAATGTCTCCCTTTGGAAGTCTATCAGGTTAATATTTATGAAGGAGGGAAAGTTCATTCTAATGTAGATAGGTCACCATAACACCCCCTCTTAAAATTTTAACTCCGCAGGAGTCTGAGGAACTTTTTTTTTTCTTTTTTATATTAAAGTTCTGAGGCTGCATATGTAGCTGTAAAAATGTTTCACAAAAATTAATCCTGAGGAATATTTTTATAGAAAGTTTACCAACTTTTGAGTGGTTTTCCTCCGCTTGACTTGTTTAATTTATAGAGAAAACAAGCGGTTCTTTTTTTACAACTGGTTAGGCATTCAAACTTGGCTGACTTGTTTTGCCAAGTTCAAAGTGGAACAACTTTGAGAATTTTTATTTGTTTGTAGTCTCAATACCTTTTACGTTTACCGTCCTGGCTATGACAATAAACTACATCCGCGTCCTGGGTAAGACGATAAACTACGTTCAACAGCAAGGCCTCTGGTCAGGAGGTTTTGCGGAGCGTGGAACCACCTCTTAATTGCTGGTGTCCTCAGGTCCACCCTGACCCGGGGTGGTAGCACCTGTTAGGGGTCCTAGCTATGGGCAAATAGTGAACCCCCAAACTAGGGTAAAAACATTATGAAAGTGTAAAAATAGGTTTTAATACCAGAAATTTCCAGCAATAAAAAAACTATTACCAGCAATACGTTTTTAGAAAAATATTACCAACAATGTTTAATAAATATTAGTAGCAATACATTTTTGAAAAAAAAACAAACCAAAAAACATTACCAGCAATACATTTTTGAAGAAAAAATATTACCAGAAATAGATTTTTGACAAAGCAAAATATTACCAGTAATAAAAATCTCGTCGGCATTAAATAACACATTGAGGTTGATATGACGTAAACCAAACAAAACCTTTTACGTTTAGGATTGACTACTATTAAATCAGTTGCTTTCCTTTTTTTCTTAGAACGGCGCATAATTTCTCGTACATCCACTGTTAAAACAAATTGGCAATTACACGTAGTTCTTTTACGAAAACTCGTTCGCCCGTGTTTTAAGAGAGTTCCTTTTTAATCCCGGTGATCCTCGTAAATCCTCGTCGCCAAGTTGTTGTGGCCTGTTAGGGACCAGAAGGAAAGAAGAAGGTAGGTTGAACAAGTCTATTGAAATAACAGAACATATGTACAAAATAAGAGTGTTATTAGTCAGCAGATAGAAGTGTCCGTCCGAACTGTCAGGTTACACTGCGTCCCGACTGTACCCACCGTCCCGCCTTAGCAAGTCTCGTAGGTTAGTATTTATGAAAGAGGAAGAGTTCATACTAATGTAGATAGGTCACCATAAAAAGTATACTGCCCGTTCATACTATTGGAAAAGTCTTCCGTCTCGTCATACCATTTGAAAAATATCCCATCACTTCATACTATTTAAAACGTATTCCGTCACTTCATACCATTGGAAAAGTCTTCCGTCTCGTCATACCATTTGAAAAGTATTTCATCTCTTTTCATACTATTGGAAAAATATCCCATCACTTCATACTATTTAAAACGTATTCCGTCACTTCATACCATTGGAAAAGTATTTCATCTCTTCATACCATTTGAAAATATTCCGTTTGATACTATTGGAAAATATTCCACTCTCTTTTCATACTATTGGAAAAGTATACCATTTGAAAAGTATTACGTCTCTTTTCATACTATTGGAAAAATATCCCATCACTTCATACTATTTAAAACGTATTCCGTCACTTCGTACCATTGGAAAAGTCTTCCGTCTCGTCATACCATTTGAAAAGTATTTCATCTCTTTTCATACTATTTGAAAAATATCACATCACTTCATAGTATTTAAGACATATTCCGCCACTTCATACCACTGTAAAAGTATTCCGTCTCTTCATACCATTTGAAAAGTATTCCATCTCTTTTCATACTATTTGAAAATATCCCATCACTTCATACTATTTAAAACGTATTCCGTCACTTCATACCATTGGAAAAGTCTTCCGTCTCGTCATACCATTTGAAAAGTATTCCGTCTCTTTTCATACTATTGGAAAAATATCCCATCACTTCATACTATTTAAAACGTATTCCGTCACTTCATACCATTGGAAAAGTATTTCATCTCTTCATACCATTTGAAAAGTATTCCGTCTCTTTTCATACTATTGGAAAAATATCCCATCACTTCATACTATTTAAAACGTATTCCGTCACTTCATACCATTGGAAAAGTCTTCCGTCTCGTCATACCATTTGAAAAGTGTTCCGTCTCTTTTCATACTATTGGAAAAATATCCCATTACTTCATACTATTTAAAACGTATTCCGTCACTTCATACCATTGGAAAAGTCTTCCGTCTCGTCATACCATTTGAAAAGTATTCCGTCTCTTTTCATACTATTGGAAAAATATCCCATCACTTCATACTATTTAAAACGTATTCCGTCACTTCATACCATTGGAAAAGTATTTCATCTCTTTTCATACTATTTGAAAAATATCCCATCACTTCATACTATTTAAAACGTATTCCGTCACTTCATACCATTGGAAAAGTATTTCGTCTCTTCATACCATCTGAAAAGTATTCCGTTCCTCCATATCATTTGTAAAGAATTCCGTTACTTCATACCATTGGAAAAAGCATTCCGTCTCTTCATACCATTTGAAAAGTATACCGTCCGTCTGTTCATACCATTTGAAAGGTATTCCGCCTCTTCTCATACTGAATGAAAAATATTTCATCTCTTCATATAATTTGAAATATATTGCGTCCCTTCATACCTTTGAAAAAGTAATCTGTCTCTTCATATGATTTGAAATGTATTCCGTCATTTTTCATACATTTTAAAAAATATCCCGACTCTTCATACCACTGGAAAAGTATTCTCTCTCTTCATGTCATTTGAAAAGTATGCCCTCTTTTCATAACATTTGAAAAGTATACCCTCTTTTCATAACATCTGAAAAGTATTCCCTCTTTTCATAGAATTTGAAAAAATATTCCGTCTCTTTTCATACTATTTGAAAAATATCCTGATTCTTCATACCATTGGAAAAGTATTCCGTCTATTCATACCATTTTAAAAGTATTCCGACTCTATATTTTATTTGTAAAGTATTCGTCCCTTCATACCATTTGAAAAGTATTCTTTCTCTTTTCGTACTATTTAAAATTATCCCAATTTTTTCATATCCTTTGAAAAGTATAACGTCTCTTTTCATACCATTGGAAAAATATCCCGACTCTTCATACCATTGGAAAAGTATTTTGTCTCTTTTCATATTATTTGAAAAATATCTCATCTCTTCATATAATTTGTAATGTAGTCTGTCTCTTCATACCATTTTAAAAGTATTCCGTTTCTACATATCATTTGTAAAGTATTCCTTCTCTTCATACCATTTGAAAGGTATTCCGTCTCTTTTCATACCATTTCAAATGTATTCTGTCTATTCATATAGAAAAATCGTAAAATAAAAATGCAATAAAATTATGACATTATTTAATTCGAAAAGCTTTTAATTTCTTTTATAAATAAGATTTATTCAGAAATCCATTGTTTTAAGAAAATAATTTTCGATGATTTTTACAAGAATTTTTTTCATTTTTCAAAATTTTATTTAGAATATTATAAATTGTTTAAATTTCTGCATTAATTCAATCTGGCTAGATTTTATTGTTATTAAGTGGAAATAAAAGCCGTTTACATCCAAGATTTTTTTAAAAGTTTTATTTTTTTATGGATATAAAATAGTAACTTGCCCCTGTTTGAAAGTATGATCGACCGTATATGACATAATCAGAAAATTAGCGCGATGACTATTGTACATTTAAATTCAACATTCCTAAAATTAGATTACCGAGAAAATTTCCCACATTTTTAAAGATTACTGAGTACGTAACAAAAGGCGTTCAACCGTCATTTTCTTAAATTATGTTTTAACAGATAAAGCCTCTGTAGAACAACAGTAAAGATATTGACAGATTTTATTATCGCTTGTTAAGGGATCTACAAGTGGCATGCGATGGTGATAAGCGCGTAATCACCGCTAATGTTTGCTTTTAAAATCTATTTCTTATTTTAAACTTAAAGTAAATAATATTTTTAAATCAGATTAATTATACTTTAAATCAGGTAATATTTCTCAAATAAAGTTTCAGAAAAGTATATTTAAGATTTTTAAAACCGAGAATTAACTTTTGTTTACAAATGTGTCAAAAATGACTGGTATATGTTGTAATACTACGGAGTAAATTCTCCTTTTTATCACATGTACCGTAAAAGAATTGGAACCTAAAAAAATACACTCGCCAATACACACTAAAAATATAAATAAATTGTATGAAATTAACATACAATTTACCATGTTTTTCCTGTTAGTGTACGTTTTATTTCCTGTCATGTATGCTTTTATCTCTGTGAACACAAGGATAATTTCTGCTGCCATGATGAATCCCTCATAAGTTCCATAAACGAGATTTTTTTATCAAGACTCTCTAACTATACAACAGAAGCACCAGACCAGACGTGGCAGCAATATTCAAAGCAAGGATGAATGGTAGACTTTTTTGTTTTTAAAGCGTTTCATCCTAAGCAAAGCGGGAAGCCACTAGGACGCAAGGGGTTACAGAAAATTTGGAGCAAGATCAGATAGGAGTAATAGAAGAAAGGATGAGGAGAAGGGTAGTGGATAGATCAAGGCAACTGGAGATGTCGATTGACATTACATTTGAATAGCTGGAGATTATAGCTCTCAGGGAAACTGGAATAGGGAAGGGAGTTCCACAGGCGAGAGGTACGAGACATGAAGCTATTGGAGTAGAAGAGACGGCTACATTTAGGAGTTTCGACAGTGAAGGGGTGAGAGCGGGATGCCAGTCTCGTAGGGCGCTTGAACTCATGAAGTCTGGGAACCAGCGAATGCAGCTCCTCGAAGCAATTGCCATGAAAGTATTTGTAAAACAGACAGAGAGAGGCGACGGCGCATCTGTGAGAGAGTGACTGTAGACGAGATGCCAGAGCAGGGCCAATTATATTGCATATCCGCCTCTGGGGCCTATCAAGAACCCCGAGGCAAACAGAAGGGGCTCCAGACCATATACGGCAGCAATACTCCATGCGAGGGCGAATTATATGCAAAATAGATTCTAGTGAGAAAATTGTCTAGCACGACACAATGACCCGACTTAGCATCAGACCCATCAATGAATTCAATATAATCTTTCTATTTTATGTCGGCTGGGAATGTTAGACCGAGAAGGCCCGACGAGTCAGTTTGCTTTTCAATATACGATCTTACAAAAAAAAAATCTCTTTCTTTTCAGCAAGGAAATTAAACACTCCTATTTGTTGGTTATTGTTATCAACTTTAAAACAGACGATTTGTTTTTTACTTTATTCATTTTCTTTAATTATTGTTTTGGCGAAACAGCTTTGTCAGTGAAAAGCTGTCAACTTTACATCCGGGTAATTATTCTATTTCCACTGTTGTGATAAATGAGGCTATGAAGGTTTGTTCTTTTTCTTTTGTTTATTTATAATTTTTTTTTCTTTCTTTCTTTTTGGTTTCTTTATTTTCCACGATGATATAAGCATTCAAATGCCAATGAGATTTCTTTTATTTCTTTCTCTTTCTCATGCTTTCACCGTCTTTATCATACTTTCTCTCCCTCTCATTCTTGTCCTCTCCGTCTTTTTTCTTCTCTCTCTCTCTTTTCTTCTCTCTCTCTCTTTAATTCTCTCTCTCTTTTCTTCTCTCTCTCTCTTTTCTTCTCTCTCTCTCTTTTCTTCTCTCTTCCTTTCCCACCGCATTTCTCTCTTTCCCTTTCTGTATATTTCTATCCCCACCCCCTAAATCTCTCCCGTTCTCCTTTTCTCTCGGTTCATTCCTCTCTCTTTCTGTTTCCCTCTCTTCGTTTCCTCATTCTGTCTGTGTCTCTTTTTTTGCCTTTCAGTCTTTCTCTTTTCTCTTTTCGCTCTGTTCCTTCCTCTCTCTTTCTGTTTCCCTTTCTCTCTCTCTCTCCCTCTCTCTCTATCTCTCTTTCTCTCAGATTCTCTCTCCGTTTCGTCATTCTGTTTGTATCTCTTTTTCTACCTTCTTCCAGTTTCCTTTTTTCTCTCTTTCCATTTCTACCTCTATCTCCTTCCTTTCGCTTTTTCTTGTTCTCTTTTTCTCTCTTTCTATCTTTTTTCCTTTTCTTTCTGTATCTTTATCTTTCCATTTCTATATATCTCTCTATTTCCACTATTTTTCTCTTTCCATCTCTCTCTATATATATATATCTGTCTTCTTCTCACTTTCCCTTTCTCTTTCTCTCTCTCTCTATATATATATATATATATATATATATATCCATCTTTCTCCCTTCCTTTTCTATCGCTATCTCTCTAAATCACTCCCTATCTCCTTTTCTCTCTTTACCCTCTTCTCTCTCTCTCTTTCTCTTCTTCTCAATTTCCTCTTCTATCTCTCTCTTCTCGTTTCTCTTTTTCTTCCTCCTTCTCTCTCTGCATTTCTCTTTCTTTCTCTTTACCTTTTTACTCTGTCTTTCACTTTTCCCCTGTCTCTTTATCTCTGCTTTATTCACTAACTTTTGTTCGCAATACAAAAAAAAAAAAATTCGTATGGCCCAAGGCCAAGTCTAGGAGATATTGTCTGCATGACTAGAAAATCAGCATTTGATATTTTTGTCTTGTATCTGGGCTCGAACCCCTGGTAAGAACAGTAACTATTTCAGATTCAAAGGAAATCGCATTTTTAAATGTCATGTTCGTTAAAACGTAGGCTATTACAGTCCTCCACAACTTCTTTTTATTTATTATCTGTGAATTGTGTTCTTGGGAAAGATATGGGAGTAGTTTCTAGTTGTGTTCTTTACGGTTTTAAATTCAGAGTTTTCATTCTCTTAAACTGGTTGTCAACCAAAGCTATTTAACCCATAGTAGAGGGGAGAAGAAAAGAATTCATGCCTTTACCAAGGATATTAGTTCGAAAGTGAACGTAACGGCGAGACCGGAATTCGAACTCGGCTCGGAGAGACAACAAAAAGATAAAATTTATTAAAAGCTACAAATGATGTAAAAAATTACCTGCAATCTACTGTTAACTGCGGCAAAGAACAACTTGTTAATTTTAACGCTCCCAAAACGAAGACTATTCTCTGTCAATCATCTGGGAGAACACTTTTTACCTTCAATCAGTATGGTTGATGCTAACCTCCAGGTGTGACTCGTTGCGTCTTCTCGAGCTAACATTTTCCATTGACATGAAGTGGCAAGATAATATTGAATCAATTGGTAGGTCTGCTGTTAGGAAAGGTGGTTCACTGTGTCGTGCTAAACATTTCTCCAGAATCTATCTTCCATATTTATAACTACCATTCGTCGGTGTTTTGAATATTGCTGTCGCATATGGTCCCTGCTACACATTTAGAGATTCTTGATAAAATCCGAAGAATCTGCAATATTATTGGTCCTGACCTGGCATCTCGACTTCAATTCAATCAGTTTCCTACCGTCCTAATGTAGCATCCCTATGCTTTTCTATAAACACACTCATGGTAATTGTACGGATAAATTTTCCTCTATGGAGACTCTGGAATATTATGGCGGCTGAAATAAGAATGGTAAGTAAGAATGTGCTGTTTTGATGCAAGGAATATTGCAGTTTGTTTGGGTCAGTAGATAAGTTTAAGATAAGACAGATTTAATACCAGCCTTCCCCTACCCCAACCCTTTTGACCATTTGCCACATTTTTTTGTATTATTACACAAAATAAATATTACTTTTCTTCTCTGGTACCAAGACTTTATGAATTTAAGCGCAATACTAGGTTGGCAGCAAGGTCTCACCGTTTTACAGTTGAAATGGCTAAATGCAACCGTAAGTTCTATGCTAACAATGTCTTCTCTCGCACTTCTCACTTGTGGAACTCTCTTCCGGTTTTCAGTCAACTTTAATCTTCAAAAGTTTAAACGCAATGTCAATCACTATCTACTGTCTCCTTTATTCTTGTTCTTTTATTTCTCTCTCTCTCTCTCTCTCTCTCTCTCCCTTAATAGCATTTTTTTACCCCTCACTCTCTAACACCCATTGCGTCTTAGCGGCCTTATTGTCTTGCTTGGGGTGAATTGATAAAAACATATCCTTCTGCATTTGCATTGCTCTCTTTGATACTATTCTAATAATTTCCGGTGTCCTTGACAAGCATGCATTGTTCTTCTCCTATTTTCTAGTCTGATTCTGCTTTGCCCTCTAGTTATCAGAATTCGGATTATTAGTTTGATTATGTGGCTCATTAAACCCACTGTCCAACAGAGCTCTCATTCAGGTCACATTAATTCAAAAAATATTGACATAAAATTACGGGACGGGTTACATTCCTTTGTTCCCCCAGGTCAGACCTACGCAACTAGGAAACGCCATACCATGTTCACGGTGGTAGACCATGTCCATCCCTTCGTGCTCCTTTGATAAGGAGAAAGTGCCACTCAGCTTCTTTCACAGGAGGATGTTTCCCTGACAACTACAATCTTGGTCTCTTTAAGTCCAGGTTCAACCGATATCTATCTTACACGTCCTCATAATATGCATTTCTTACTTTCTCCTTCCGTCTTCCTTACAACAGTCTCACTCTGTAACCTTTGGGCTTTGTATTGAGTGAATTATCATTAGGAGGAAAATCCAAATATGAAATTATATACTTTAACGATACTGATTGGAATCGAACAAAAGCTTTAATAATACAACATGACTTTCTTCCCCAATTTTTTTTTTTTTTGTTTTTTACGAAGTCACAAATATGGGTTACTCAGTGAGGATCGAACTCACTGAATTGCGCCATATCTGGCATTCTTTTGTTTCTCTTTTTCTTCAGATTCCTTTCTTTCTATGTTTTCCTTCGTATTTGTGTTTTTCTTTCATTTTTCGTTCGTTTTCGTTCCTTCTTTCGTTTACCTTCTTTTCTATTTCATTCATTTATTCTTTCCGTTTTAACACTTTCGTTTAATTCTTTCTTTTGCACTTTCTTCACCATGGTTCTTTCTTTCATTCTTTCTTTCTTTCCCACGGTTCTTTCTTTCTTTCTTTCTTTCTTTCTTTCTTTGCGATGATTCTTTCTTTCGTTCTTTCATTTTTGTCAAGATTCTTTCTTTCTTTCTTTCTTTCTTTCTTTCTTTCTTTCTTTCTTTCCCACGGTTCTTTCTTTCTTTCTTTCTTTCTTTCATTCTTTCTTTCTTTCTTTCTTTCTTTCTTTCCCACGGTTCTTTCTTTCTTTCCCACGGTTCTTTCTTTCTTTCTTTCTTTCTTTCTTTCTTTCTTTCTTTCTTCACCATGATTTTTCTTAGACATGGTTCTTTCTTTCTTCCTTTGCGATGGTTCTTTCTTTCACTCTTTCTTTCTATCGTTTATATTACGATTGTTTATTTTTTTTTCTTTCTATCTTGCTTTCTTTCTTTCATTGCCACGGTTTGCTCTTTCTTTCTTTTTTTCCCACAGTTTACTCTTTCTTTCTTTCTTTCTTTGCATGGTTCTTTCTTTCGTTCTGCCTTTCTTTCGTCTTTGTCACGATTCTTTCTTTTTTCTTTATTTCTTGTTTTCTTTCTTTGCCCTGGTTCCTTCGTTCTTTCTTTCTTTTCTTTTCTTTTGCAACGATTCTTTCTTTCCTTCTTTCTTTCTTCGCCACGATTTCTTCTTTTTTCCTTTCTTTCTTTGCAACGATTTTTCTTTCTTTCCTCACTATGGATCATTCTATCTTTATTTCTTTTTTTTGCCACAGTTCCTTCTTTCTTTCTTTATTTCTTCACCACGTTTTGTTTTCTTTCTTTTTTCTTTCTTTTTTTCTTTCTTTGCCAGGGTTCTTTCTTTCTTTGTTCCTTTCCTTCATTTGCTCTTTACCATGGTTCTTTCTTTCTTTCCTTCGTTTGATCTTTACCATGGTTCGTTCTTTCTTTCTTTTTTTCTTCGCCACAGTTCCTTCTTTATTTATTTATTTATTTATTTATTTCTTCGCCACGGTTTCGTCTTCATTCCTGCATTCATTCATCCTTCCTATCTTTCTTTCTTTCTTTCTTTCTTTCTTTCTTTCTTTCTTTCTTTCTTTCTTTCTTTCGTGTGTTCTTTGCCATGGTTCTTACTTTCTTTTCTTCGTTTGCTTTTTGCCATGGCTCTTTCTTTCTTTCTTTCTTTCTTTCTTTCTTTCTTTCTTTCTTTCTTTGGTTTGTTCTTTGCCATGGTTCTTTCTTTCTTTCTTTCTTTATCGCGGTTCTTTCTTTCTATTTTTATATCTTTCTTTCTTTATCGCAGTTCTTCCTTTCTTTCTTCCTTTCCTTCTTTGTCATTATTTTAATAGCGCAGTTCTATTCTCCTTTTTCGTATTTATATAGGATTGATTTCAATAAAATGGTTCTTTTTTGGAAAGAAACGTGTCCCCACAAACTTTGCCGTTTTAATTTTTATTTACCCATTATTATTCTAATATATATTATATTCTTTTCAAAATATATATGTGAAGGTGGATCAATAGCTCGATATGATGTTATTTATTGAATAAAGAAAAAATTATGTTGAAAAATAAATATTTGTTTTGTAAAAAGTAAAATAAATGCATTTGTTAGGTTTCAGATTTATTTATGTACTTACGTACATAAACAAAATATATGCTTTCACATACGTGCCTACACACAGCCACATATATATATATATATATATATATATATATATATATATATATATATATATATATATATTAGACGCACCTAACAAGCGACCTACCTCAGTGTGTCGTCTGTCTCCAAAAGTATGTGTTGAACAAAGATATCGGTCACGATTTCCAGTAGCCAGTCCCTTATAAAAGAATTCAACTTCGTATATTCGGCTTATAACTCAGACAGAGTAGTCATGGCTTCCATTGGTAAGTAAACCATAATTTATTTCAATTTTTCAATACTGTATTTATTTTTAACTACTTAAGACTAAATTGTTAGAATTTACTTTCAGGCTTATCTTGGATGTTAGAATTGCGATCTGAACGATAGAGGTTTCAATTTTTGAAAAGAACCTAAAAAAGTCCATCCAGCCTCTTAAATCAATCCAAAAGCGTCGTAAACTATTGGAAACATTAACACGTAAAATCCACAATACCTACATAGGCATTATAATTACTTGAAACTACACAAGAAAAAAGAATCAATAGTTGGTTCCAGGCCCGGTGCAAGGGTCTCCTGCAACCCCCAATCTATGATACAGCTCCAGTCAAATCCCCCCACTTTACTACATTTCCATGAGGTAGTATTCATATATTCATTTTCTAAGCGCGGGTTAGATGTGGCACAAGGCCGAAAGTATTGGATACCCAGTGAGGATCGAACTCACTACTCAGTCGTAATTGATCTAGAAAGTCAATCTTTCTAATCATTACACCACGTTGAGGCTCCCAAGGTAGTATTCATATAAAATACAAATTTTATTGTAACCTAATTATGTACAATAATGGATCATATGCAATATAGGGGAACAATTTCAACTAGAAAAATTGAAAATAAATACAATGTATCTAAATACAAATTAAAGACATGTCATAATAGATCATTCCATCTTAAATAAATCAAGAATGCTTTGTGGTAATTTTTAACAACACCTTGACAATTTTCTTGTTAAAAAGTTGAATAATTTTAACACATTCAACATTATGGCTAAAAAAAATAGTGAATTTTATATAGTGTTTTTTTCGAGACTTAGCATGAACAAAACAAATTGACGGATTTGGACAAAAAAACAAAAACAAAAAAAAAAACACCAAAAAAAAAAGTAAAAAAACAACAACAAAAAATCCCACCTAGAATGACACGAAAATTCGCGAAAATTTTTATACTTTAATAGTCAGTTGTGTTTAGTTTAATTTGTAACGTATATAAATAAAGATAGAAAAAAGCAAATGTTAATATGACAGCGAGGGTCACAAAGCATTGCCCGGGACACCCGTGGGTGGGGTAGTATTCACCGGCCCTGGGTGGTTAGTATTAAAACCGAGCAAAGAATCATAAATCTCACATTCAAAATAAGAAAAAAAAATAAGAAAAAAAAAGAGCCTCGTCGGCTAGTAATGGTTAACAAGCTAGTGTCGAAAAATGTTTGAGTACTCCAAAATTGTTGCCTGGTCTCCTTTTGTAAATAAGTGTTGAAAGTTTCATTAAAGTTGAATTATTTGATTTTTCTAAGAATTTCTAAATCAATGTATTTTTCAGTGCAAAAAAAGAGGCTGAAATGGTCCCCTAAAATGGCTTCTCCTTTGATGGTAGAAAAAAAAAAAGAAAAGATTTTTAAACAAAGTTTGAAATCTTCCAAAAACGATCAAAGAATATAATTTAATAAGCAAAAATTCTTTGGTCTTTGCTTTTAATAATAACATAAAGATTTTAACGATAAAACTTTGTTTTTTTTTATTAAGTTTGGGGCATTTTTTCATCATGTATGCTCATTCTTTTAGCCTATTCTACTGAACTGTTTTATTCTAAACTTAGTTAAATTGTGTGTATACAGGAATCCCTCGATTCGTGCGGTTAATATATACATCGGTAACTATAAAAAAAACCCCAAAAAACAACAGTTTTTAATAACTATAGTTAAACCGAAGAATGTTTTACGACATTAATCAAGGCACTAATCGAATTTTGGTACAAACCATTATTATTATTATTATAAATTTTAGCGTACTAATCGAAGTATGCCTGTATGTATGTGTGCGTGTGTAAATGAAATGGTGCAAGCACATATAAGTCACACATGCACAACACAGACATACACATATACATGACAATACTTGCATACAAAGTCATACGCAGACAGTGTGTGACGGACAGAGAACCAACTCTTTTATTCATTTATTTTTTTATTGTTTTATTTTTATTTATTTATTTTTTTTATTAATTTATTTATTTTTAATTGTTTTTATTTATTTATTTTTTATTTATTTATTTTTTATCATTTTTGGATCATCGAACCAATACGAACGATCTTTTTCTTTTGAATTCAGTGTTACTTTCTCATAGACCGGTTGCCACCCAAGGCTATAAAACCCAGTCTGTCCTGCTATTTATCCATAGCTGGGGAGAGGGGAAAGAAGAGGATTCATACCTTTCCCCAATTCACACGCAGACTGCATGCGACGGACAGAGAACCGACCCTTTTATTTATTTATTTTTATTTATTTATTTTTATTTTTGTATTTCTTTTTTCAATCGACCTTAGTCGGGATCAACGAGCGAACGTCCTTTCTTTAGCAACATACAGTTTTGAATTCAGTATTACTTTCTCCTAGACCAATTGCCAACCAAGGCTATAGAACCCAGTCTGCCATGCTCTTTTTGCCCATAGCTGTAATGGATACGACTGGAATTCGAACTCCGCTCTCCGATTCCTCAATACGAGCCACTATCCATTACTCCACCGTGCCTCCAGTTATAATGTAGATTTAAGCTTTTGAAAATGTTTTCTTTTATTTTTTAATTTTCTTTTCTGTTTAGTTTCCTGCTGACACGACATCCGGCTTTAAATCAAGAGTCCGCTCTCTAGTGACTCGGATATTGTCTTCTTGTGTTGATATTTATTGAGTAAGTCAGTGAGCAAAAAAATAGGAAACCATATTTACAAAGTTTGGCTTAGTCTGGCACAAGGCAACACAA
>CAHIKZ030000530.1:12500-30000 GCA_903632075.3 Acanthosepion pharaonis | reverse complement strand
ACTTTCTTCATCGGCCTACATAACTGTCCTTTTCAGTTCAACGCTCTCCACCGCCTTACACTACTGTCCTTTTCATCTCAACGCTCTTCACCGCCCTATATAACTCTCCTTATCAGGTCAACTTTCTTCACCGCCCACGCAACTGTCCTTTTCAGGACCACGCGCTTCACTGCCCTACACAAATGTCCTTTTTATGTCAACGCTCCTCACCGCCTTACACAACTGTCCTTTTCAGGTCAACGCGCTTCACCGCCTTACACAACTGTCCTTTTCAGTTCAACGCTCTCCACCGCCTTACATAACTGTCCTTTTCAGGTCAAAGTTCTTAACCGCCCTACAGAACTGTCCTTTCGGTTCAACGCTGTTTACCGCCCTACACAACTGTCCTTTTTAGGTCAACGCTCTCCACCGCCTTACACAACTACCCTTTTCAGGTGAAAGCTCTTCACCGCCCCACACAACTGTCCTTTTCAGTTCAACGCTCTACACCGCCTTACACAACTGTCCTTTTCAGGTCAAAGCTCGTCACCGCCCTACACAACTGTCCTTTTCATGTCAACGCTCACCACCGCCTTACACAATTGTCCTTTTCAGGACAACGCTCTTCACCGCCCTACACATCTGTCCTTTTCAGGTCAAAGCTCTTCACCACCCTACAAAACTTTCCTTTTCAGTTCAATGCTCTTTACCGCCCTACACATCTGTCCTTTTCAGATCAACACTCTTCACCGTCCTTTGTACAAAACGCTTTCACCACCCTTGGTCAAAGTTCTTAAAAACCTACAGCTTTCTTCAACCTGTTTACCCCCTACACAACTGTCCTTTTCAGGTCAAAACTACCCCTTTTCAGCTGAAAGCTCTTCACCGCCCTACACAACTGTCCTTTTCAGTTCAATGTTCCCTACACATCTGTCCTTTTCAAACGCTCTTCACCGCCCTACACAACTGTCCTTTTTAGAAAAACTTTTCAGTTCTGTCCTATTCAGGTCAAAAGCTTCACCGCCCTACCTGTCCTTTTCAGTTCAATGCTCTTTACCGCCCTGTCCTTTTCAGTTCAATGCTCTTTACCGCCCTACACAACTGTCCTTTCAGGTCAAAGCTCTTCACCGCCCTACACAACTGTCCTTTTCAGTTCAGCGCACTTCACCGCCTTACACAAATGTCCTTTTCAGTTCAACGCTCTCCACCGCCCTACACAACTGTCCTTTTCAGTTCAACGCTCTACACCGCCTTACACAACTGTCCTTTTCAGGTCAAAGCTCGTCACCGCCTTACACAACTGTCCTTTTCATGTCAACGCTCACCACCGCCTTACACAATTGTCCTTTTCAGGACAACGCTCTTCACCGCCCTACACAACTGACATTTTCAGGCCAAAGCTCTTCAACGACCGACAAAACTGTCCTTTTCATGTCAACGCTCTTCACCGCCCTACATAACTGTCCTTATCAGGTCAACTTTCTTCATCGGCCTACAAACTGTCCTTTTCAGTTCAACGCTCTCCACCGCCTTACACTACTGTCCTTTTCATCTCAACGCTCTTCACCGCCTATATAACTCTCATCAGGTCAACCTTCACCGCCCACTGTCCTTTTCAGGACCACGCGCTTCACTGCCCTACAAATGTCCTTTTTATGCACCGCTCCTCACCGCCTTACACAACTGTCCTTTTCAGGTCAACGCGCTTCACCGCCCTACACAACTGTCCTTTTCAGTTCAACGCTCTCCACCGCCTTACATAAATGTCCTTTTCAGGTCAAAGTTCTTAACCGCCCTACAGAACTGTCCTTTTCGCTGTTTACCGCCCTTCAACTGTCCTTTTTAGGTCAACGCTCTCCACCGCCTTACACCCCCTTTTCAGGTGAAAAGCTCTTCACCGCCCCACACAACTGTCCTTTTCAGTTCAACGCTCTACACCGCCTTACACAACTGTCCTTTTCAGGTCAAAGCTCGTCACCGCCCTACACAACTGTCCTTTTCATGTCAACGCTCACCACCGCCTTACACAATTGTCCTTTTCAGGACAACGCTCTTCACCGCCCTACATCTGTCCTTTTCAGGTCAAAGCTCTTCACCACCCCCTACAAAACTTTCCTTTTTCAGTTCAATGCTCTTTACCGCCCTACACATCTGTCCTTTTCAGGTCAACGCTCTTCACCGCCTTACACATCCTTTTCAGTTCAACGCTCTCCACCGCCTTACATAACTTTCCTTTTCAGGTCAAAGTTCTTAACCGCCCTACTGTCCTTTCACAACGTTTACCGCCCTACAACTGTCCTTTTTTTGTTCAACGCTCTCCAAAACACGCTTTTCAGGTGAAAGCTCTTCACCGCCCCACCAACTGTCCTTTTCAATTCAACGCTCTACACCGCCTTACACAACTGTCCTTTTCAGGTCAAAGCTCGTCACCGCCCTACACAACTGTCCTTTTCAGCTCACCACCGCCTTACAAATTGTCCTTTTCAGGACAACGCTCTTCACCGCCCTTGTCCTTTTCAGGTCCGCTCTTCCCACCCTACAAAACTTTCCTTTTCAGTTCAATGCACAACTGTCCTTTTCAGATCAACACTCTTCACCGCCCTACACAACTGTCCTTTGTAGAAAAACGCTCTTCACCACCCTACACAACTGTCCTTTTCAGGTCAAAGCTCTTCACCGCCCTACACAACTGTCCTTTTCAGTTCAACGCTCTTTACCGCCCTACACAACTGTCCTTTTCAGTTCAACGCACTTCACCGCCTTACACAAATGTCCTTTTCAGTTCAACGCTCTCCACCGCCCTACACAACTGTCCTTTTCAGTTCAACGCTCTACACCGCCTTACACAACTACCCTTTTCAGGTGAAAGCTCTTCACCGCCCCACACAACTGTCCTTTTCAGTTCAACGCTCTACACCGCCTTACACAACTGTCCTTTTCAGGCCAAAGCTCGTCACCGCCCTACACAAGTGTCCTTTTCATGTCAACGCTCACCACCGTCTTACACAATTGTCCTTTTTATGGACAACGCTCTTCACCGCCCTACACCGCTGACATTTTTCAGGTCAAAGCACTTCACCGACTGACACAACTGTCCTTTTTCATGTCAACGCTCTTCACCGCCCTACATCAATCGGCCTACATCTGTCCTTTTCAGTTCAACGCTCTCCACCGCCTTACACAACTGTCCTTTTCATCTCAACGCTCTTCACCGCCCTATATAACTCTCCTTATCAGGTCAACTTTCTTCACCTCCAACGCAACTGTCCTTTTCAGGACCACGCGCTTCACTGCCCTACACAAATGTCCTTTTTATGTCAACGCTCCTCACCGCCTTACACAACTGTTCTTTTTCAGGACAACGCTTCGTCGCCCTACACCGGTCCTTCACCGCCTTACAACTGTCTTTTTTTCAGGTCAAAGCTCTTCACCGCCTAACACAACTGTCCTTTTCAGGTCCTTTTTCACCGCCTTAGGTCTTTTTTCAGGTCAAAGCTCTTCACCGCCTTACACGACTGTCTTTTTCAGGTCAAAGCTCTTCACCGCCTTACACAACTGTCCTTTTCAGGTCAACGCTCTTCACCGCCTTACACGACTGTCTTTTTCAGGTCAAAGCTCTTCACCGCCTTATACAACTGTCCTTTTCAGGTCATCGCTCTTCACCGCCGTACACGACTGTCCTTTTCAGGTCAACGCTCTTCACCGCCCTACATAACTGTCCTTTTCAGGACAACGCGCTTCGCCGCCCTACACAACTATCCTTTTCAGGTCAACGCTCTTCACCGCCTTACACGACTGTCCTTTTCAGGTCAACGCTCTTCACCGCCCTACATAACTGTCATTTTCAGGGCAACGCGCTTCACCGCCTTATACAACTGTCCTTTTCAGGTCATCGCTCTTCACCGCCTTACACGACTGTCCTTTTCAGGTCAACGGTCTCCACCGCCTTACACAACTGTCTTTTTCATGTCAACACTCTTCACCACCCTATATAACTCTCCTTATCAGGTCAACTTTCTTCACCTCCTACGCAACTGTCCTTTTCAGGACCACGCGCTTCACTGCCCTACACAACTATCCTTTTCAGGTCAACGCTCTTCACCACCCTATATAACTGTCCTTTTCAGGTCAGCGCTCTCCACCGCCCTACATAACAGTCCTTTTTAGGTCAACGCTCTTCACCACCCTACATAACTGTCCTTTTCAGGTCAGCGCTCTCCACCGCCCTACATAACAGTCCTTTTTAGGTCAACGCTCTTCACTGCCCTATATAACTGTCCTTATCAGGTCAACTTTCTTCACCGGCCTACATAACTGTCCTTTTCAGTTCAAAGTTCTTCACCAGACTACACAACTGTCCTTTTCAGGACAACGCTCTTGAACGCACTACAAAACTGTTTTTGTTAGTTCAACGCTCCTTCTTACATTCTACATGAATATGCTGAGATCTTTCGCCTAGTAAACTGTCACCATATTTTATCAATATATTTTTCTTTAACAACCATCCCCTTGGCAATATATTTGTTTTATGTACTCAAGTCTTCGTTTCATTTGTTGTCTTTTGTCATTCAATATCTGTTTGTGGGTCAATCTAACGCCCGCCACCAGGACAGACATTTTTATTTGCGTGTTAAGACTTCTTTCGGCTTGTGAAGAGAAGAATAAAAGGGCAGAAAGAGAGAGAGACAGGGCTCTCTTGCGGCACAAAATGATGGTAACTCTACTGCTTCTTCTCCTGGCACGACTTCCCACTGAAATTCCATCCCAAACTAAGCACCCACGTAGTTTTATTTAATTAGATATCCGTTTGGGGCGAATGGTACTGATGCATATTATCTTCAAACATAAAATCCTCCTGTTACAGATGCATATGACCATGCTCCTAAAACGTACATCTAAAACTTCTAAAGGACCAGACATGGTGTGTTTAGAAAGTATTTCGTGTCAGATTCCAGTCCAGACATTTTGGTGAGGAATAAATATGATTATGGCTGGATAGTACGCTAAATAAACATTTCCCAAATTCGTCTGGATTCTACAGAATTTTGGTAAACGCATTAATTTTGTTACAGCAACTTCCTTAGATATATGAAGTGGGGTGTGGAAAATTCAGTAGTACTTAATTTACGAAGTTCATTTTGAATTCAAATTCTACCAATGTCATTCCCATAAGCATTTTATAGGCTCCGGTTAGTATTTATAGATTCTGGTTAATATTTATAGGTTCCAGTTATTAGTTATACGTTCCGGTTAGTATTGATAGGTTCCTGTTAACATTTATAGGTTCCAGTTAGTATTTATAGCTTCCTGCTAATATTTATAGGTTCGAATTAGCATTTATAGCTTCCTGTTAATATTTATAGGTTCCGGTTAGTATTTATAAGTCCGGGTAAGTATTTATAGGTTCTGGATAGTAATTATAAGTTCCGGTTAGTATTTATAGCTTCCTGATGATACTGATAAGGACCCGGTTATTAATTATAGGTTCTGGTTAATATTTATAGGTTCCGGTTAGTATGTATACATCCTGGTACGTATCTATAGGTTTCGGTTAGTAATTATAAGTTCTGGTTAGTATTTATAGCCTCCTGTTAATATTTATAGGTTCCGATTAGTATTTATAGGTTCCTGATAATATTTATAGGTTCCGGTTAGTATTTATAGACTCCTGCTAATATATATAGGTTCCAATTAGTATTTATAGCTTCCTGCTAATATTTATAGGTTCCGGTTAGTATTTATAGCTTCCTACTATATGGCAGTGAATACTGGATAATCTCCTCACAAATGAAGAAGAGACATGAAGCAATAGAAACAAAGAAAAGAGTGCTGTAATTAAATTGTGACTTTTTCCAGTGACTTTTTTTTCTAGTCAAAATTGTGTCTCTTTTTAAGAACTTTTTTTTTGTGACTTTATTACCTGTCACGGGAATTGCTATATTCAGAGAGCGGCGGCAGATGAAAGTATCCACTCCTGCAAAACATTACACATCACTTGGTATTTGGTGCTAGCGACGATAAAGCGCAAAATTTGGCACGGCAACTGATTTTGGTACCACAACCAAGTATAAGTATATACATAGCTCCACGTAACAATCGATGATAATTTTCTTTATCTATACATCAATTATGCCAGTCAACGTACGAATTGAACTAATGACAATGGTATAATTGGCTATGAATTTGACTAGACAGGAAGTGGAAATATTATATTTAATCAACTGCTAGGCCTGCTGACCGGAAAGTTGGTCCACCGTGTCATAATAGACAATTTTTCTCTCCAGAATCTATCTTGCATATCTATAAGTCGACCATTCATCCATGCTTAGAATATTGCTACCACATATAGTATAGTCCGGTACCAATGCTATTTCCTTGAGCGCCTTTATAAAATCCAAAGAAGAATCAGCAATATTATGGGTCCTGATCTGGCGGCTCGAGTCACTTTTCCACCGCCGTAAGGTTGCCTCTCTTTGCCTTTTCTATAAATACTTTCATAGTAATTGTTCTGATGAGCTCTTCACTATTGTAAATAATCCTTGGGGCTAGTTTTTAAAATGTTGTTTTATCCCCACCCACGACAGACAACGAATTGTACATATGGAGGCTAGTTAGGATTTTCATAGAGATTATGAGGTAATATGGTGGATGTAATAAGAAATACACTTACACTTTTCTTCTTTCTCCGTTGCCTCTTTTTCCTCACATATACACGCGAATAAATAACAATTGTTTTAATTTTAACAAATAACTACAAACAATGATTATAAAAAAAAACTAGACACGCTACGAAAAAATTAGTTGCAAAAAACACGAAAATAAAAATATTTTTTAAAAACCGTTTTAGCCTTTTTCTTTGTTGTGGGTTGATTCAACTCCGCAACAGATATATCGAACATGTGAATGTAGCATTGTTAGAAAACGTTTTTTACTGCTTAAATCTATCTTCATATACGATCTCCGTGGTTTGTTTTGTTTCAAACTTTAAGAACTCTCTTCCAAAGGCTTTCTCAACCTAAAGTCGGGTTTTACGAGATACTGGGACTCCTTAGCTATGAAATATATCGAATATGTGGCAGTAGCTTTGTTAGAAAATACCTTTTAAAGGTTGGATCGATTTACAATGAATTTCTATAGCAAAGAGCGGAACTATAAATCCGTGAATTATGTAGAGGGGCCGTGGCGGTTACCACTTGTTGAGGGTCCATGGCGTGGCTGTTATGTTGTTGATAGAAGTCAGACGTAGAAAAAACGCATGTAAGGTTCAGATTCTCCTGCTCGCCGGGCCCAACTACATAAAAGGTTGGACTTTGATTAAGTCAAAGAAGAAGGCAAAGAAACAAACAAAACACAAGACCGATAATATATGTATATACAAATATATATTAATAACAAGTTACAATACATGGAAACAGTACAAAGGACGAAGTGTGTGTGAATATTCTGTATGTGCGTGCGTGTGTGAATATTCTGTATGTGCGTGCGTGTGTGTGTATTGTGCTTCGCGTGTTTCCACGCTATCCCTTGTTAGCGCCTACATTTCGAGGTTGATAGCTGAAATCCTGAAGGAAAAAGAGATAGAGTTGAAGGGTCAGCGGCTATTTATAGCCAGGGAAGAGAGACCCCTGGTGAAAGGGTTAACGGACTGAAGGAGGAGTTAACTCCGACAATTACCTGACAGAAATAGATCTTTTTTGTACATAATTATATTTAGTGCATATATTGAATATTATTATTATTATTATTATTATTATTGTCTTAATTTGAATATCAAAATTTAATTTAAAAGTTCCTTGAACTTTTTAATGTTAAATTTGATTTTTTATGTATGAGACTTTTTAAGTTTTTATTTATGAGTCTGGGATTTTGTCCACTTTAGGGATAAAAGTCTGGTATTTGTCCACTGGATTTTTTGTCACAGATTTATATATATATATATATATATATATATATATATATATATATATATATATATATATATATGTAAATGTAAATGGATATAAATCCGACAGAATGAAGAAAATTTGGAAAAAACAAACCTTGTTTTTTCCAAATTTTCTTCATATATATATATATATATATATATATATATATATATATTCAGCCTCCTTCATCATAATAGGTAGGGACAGTGACAATAAACTACAGAAGAACTTAAAATTGATAGCTGCATTAAAGTATTGCATTAATATTAAAGTTTACCTTTTAAAGGTTCAACGATAATTCTTCTATGGCCACTTAATTTAATGACATCTTGATATGTGTAGGTCCTTACTTTCCGGACAAACAATTATTTCTATTTCATGGCTGACGTTGGCTGGATTTCGCAATTAATTTCTTTTAGTTTCAAATTTATTTCCAAGTAATAAAAATTGTTATCGTACAAAAAGTTCCTGGTAAAAAATCGCGTACAAAAATCACCGAAAACAATCGCAGTAATGAAAAATTGGGAATCCAAAATTTCAAGATTGCGGCTCTGGATCTGTACTGGAATGTTTTTAATTTGTTCACAGAGTCGGCCTGATTGCAAAATGATATATGTTAGGCTACGGCATCTAGAAGTAAAGTTCAAAAAGTGTGACACACTAACATTCGTATTGTATATATATGATTATCAAATCCTCCTACTTACTATATGTGTTTATCATTGCTTGATCCGGCTTCTAATGCTCCAGTCGGCGCGGCTTGGTGAGAGTAGTCGTGGCTCCCGGGGGCACAGTCCTATGGTTATATAGCGAACTCAGTCGAGTTCCGCCACGGAATATGTGAGTGAGCGGCGCTAAGTTGAGTCTGATATGAATCTCTTCGGTACCGAGACCCATTTGGTACAGTTGGTATGTTGTCTGCTTGACAACCCAACTGTCAGGGTTTCGATACTCGGTGGTGGATGCGCACTGCTGATGAGTCCCAATTGTAGGACGAAACGGCCGTCCAGTGCTTCCTCTATTCCTGTTGAGGTTTCTATCAGACTCAATGAATTAATTATATGATTATCAAATCCTCCTACTTACTATATATATATATATATATATGTGTGTGTGTGTGAGTTTTTGTGTTGTAGAATAGCTAGCAGCTGTTCAGCATTCTACCAGATGACCTGGCTCATAGCCTTAATTTGTCTACGATTAAGGACTTTAACGATTGATTAATAAGTTGATACTAAGCTGATTAATATTCGAACTAATCTTACTTCGTTTGGCTATACAGAATTTGACCCTCCTTTATTCCTTCTAAGTTGTCTTGTTAATTGTTTTTGTAACTCATTGTTCTGTATTTTTTGTATGTTTCCATTAGCACAGGATATTGGTCCTGAATAAATATATTAAGCACTCATTCTTCTCCGTGTATCATTCACCAATACAACAATATATATATATATATATATATATATATATATATATATTATAAATTAACTGATTTAAAATATGTTTTTTTTTTTGCTAATCAGTAATAACCATGTTTCAAAAATGGAAGCTAAAACTTCCATTTTTGAAACATGGTTAATAGCAAAAAAAAAAAAAATCAGTTAATTATAATATTTATGCTCTGTAAATTTACATTGAGCACTGTTTTGTAAAAATAGAAAATATCAATAAGAACACCGGATTATATATCTTACTGTTCTTTCTTCTTATCATAATATATATATATATATATATATATATATATATATATATATATATATATATATATATAAAAAGAAATATAGTCTTAAGGTGTGCTATATTTATGGGATAAAGTGCTCAATATCAGAGATAGAGCGTGTATAAATATAAAAGTGAACATAAAGTCAACACTTAGAGGCGACAGTCTGTTTTCATGCTATATGCAATCGTGGCCTGACGATTGCATATCTATCGTTGACTTTAAACTATATATATATATATATATATATATATATATATAATTATTTATTTAAAAATATGATTCCAAATCGCTACATAAGAGGTCTCATGTTTCAAAACAAGAACCGAAAACTTCAATATAATCCTTTAAATTAAATTGAGTTGAAATTAAAAATATATATATATATATATATTGATTTTTTTATTTTATTTTTTATATATATATATAAATATATATCGATTTATAAAATAATATTGCTTTGTTTTTTTTTCAGGTGTATTAAAGATACTCCTTTTGTTGTATTTGCCAGTATGTGCCAAGGGTGAGTTCAAATTTACCCTTTTTAAAGATGATAGTTATCAATAAAATACAAATGCTACAATCAGTATATAGTGAGAAACAATTATCTTCTGTGCTGTTCAAGTGGAGCCTTTGCAAAATAAAAATAAAATCAAACATAGAAACTTGAATTAATGAAAGGATTATTTTATAAAATATACAATGAGTTTCGCAATTTTTTATATTAAGAAAAATAATATATATTTATTTTTGCTAAACATATAGTTTTGAAAAGGCACATGTTATATGAGTATTGATTTTATTCTATTAAAAATTGGCCAAGATTTTTCTAAATTGCAAAAATATTTACGGAAATTCTGCGATGTACAAGAAACAAAGAACAAATAACATAACTTGGTTAAAAATCAAAAGATTAGGGAGTAATAATTATAAGATTGTTTAAAATTAGTAAAAGAAATAAAATAATGGTAATAATGAAGAGTGTATAGAGCCAGAGTGTTGGGATAAAAAGCAACAATAATAAGATGAAATAAAACTAGTAATAAAATAATAGTAATAATGAAGAGTGTATAGAGCCAGAGTGTTGGGATAAAAAGCAACAATAATAAGATGAAATAAAACTAGTACTAAAATAATAGTAATAATGAAGAATGTATAGAGCCAGAGTGTTGGGATAAAAAGCAACAATAATAAGATGGAATAAAACTAGTAATAAAATAATAGTAATAATGAAGAGTGTATAGAGCCAGAGTGTTGGGATAAAAAGCAACAATAATAAGAGGGAATAAAACTAGTACTAAAATAATAGTAATAATGAAGAGTGTATAGAGCCAGAGTATTGGTATAAAAAGTAACAATAATACGATTGAATAAAACTAGTACTAAAATAATAGTAATAATGAAGAGTGTATATCTACTTATACATTTATTGTTTCAGCGCATGTCCGAGGAATGATTAGCGGCCATTTTGGTCGTGGACGAGTAGATGTCTTTTACAATGGAAAATGGGGTTCCATCGGCAACAAAGGATGGGATGATAAGGACGCAACCGTTTTCTGCCGCAGTCTTGGCTATAGGTATGCTATCAAAGACGTATTCCTTCATTTTCTTTTTTGGTAACATAAATACTCAGAACGAAATAATTGGCCCAGCTTTTTCTTTTAAAATTTGTGACTATGAAATTGTCTTCTGAATAGATTGAAGTGTCATGAAAATAACATTTCAATCATTTCATTATTCAAATTGGTTTTCGAATGCACTGATGTTTTTTAAATCATTTCACCCCAAGCAAGGCGATAGTGCCACTAAGACGTAACGGATTCACGTCAGAAATTTAGAAATGATTAAATGTAAAAATGAAATATTCTTATTGTCCACATCTTTATTGTTCTTATCACAACGTTTCGTCGTCGTGCCCTCCGACCTTCATCCGGTGTATTTTGATACGGGTAACCTATAGGGGATTTCAAACTGAATGAACACATTTAAAACAAAAAGAAGAATTTGCAATGTTATTGGTTCTGACCGGCTTTAGTCACTTTCTCATCGCTCAGCTTTTTCTATAAATACTTTCATGGTAATTCTTTTGACGAACTTTTCACTATGGTATTGAAACGTTATGAATTTAAGCGCAGTACTAGATTGGCGGATAGGTCTCATCCTTTTACAGTTGAAATCGCTAGATTCCATACTATTAGTTTTTTCTCTCGCAATTCTGGCTTGTGGAATTCTCTTCCGCCTTCTTGCTTTCCACTCAACTTTGAAATTTAGAAAAAGTAAATGCACTTTAAGTCGTTATCTTCTGTCTTCTCAATTCTTGTTCTTTTATTGTTCTCTCTCCTTAATAATGAATCCGTCTTCTTGTTTTCCAGTCAACTTTGATCTTGAAAAGTTTAAATGCAATGTCAATTGTTATCTTCTGTCTTCTTAATCCTTGTTCTTTTATTGTTCTCTCTCCTTAATAATGTTTCCGGCTTCTTGCTTTCAACTCTACTTTGATCTTGAAAAGTTTAAATGCAATGTCAATCGTTATCTTCTGTCTTCTTAATTCTTGTTCTTTTATTGTTCTCTCTCCTTAATAATGTTTCCGGCTTCTTGCTTTTCAGTCAACTTTGATCTTGAAAAGTTTAAATGCAATGTCAATCGTTATCTTCTGTCTTCTTAATTCTTGTTCTTTTATTGTTTTCTCTCCTTAATAATTTTTCCGGCTTCTTGCTTTCCACTCAACTTTGATCTTGAAAAGTTTAAATGCAATGTCAATCGTTATCTTCTGTCTTCTTAATTCTTGTTCTTTTATTGTTTCTCTCATAATAATTTTTCCGGCTTCTTGCTTTCAACTCTACTTTGATCTTGAAAAGTTTAAATGCAATGTCAATCGTTATCTTCTGTCTTCTTAATTCTTGTTCTTTTATTGTTTTCTCTCCTTAATAATGTTTCCGGCTTCTTGCTTTCAACTCTACTTTGATCTTGAAAAGTTTAAATGCAATGTTAATTGTTATAATCTGTCTTCTTAATTCCTGTTCTCTTATTCTCTCTGCTTAATAGTGTTTTTTTCTCATATTCTCTCACACTCAATAACTCCCTTGTGCCTTAGTGGCATTACTGGCTTGCTTGGGGTGACATGCTAAACAAAAACCCTTTATTTAATCTACGGGCGTAGAGTATTCTCATCCTCCTGTCCATGTCTAAGGATATCTAGTTTAGTTCTTTTTTTTTAAGTACTGCTCAGTTATTGCTCGCTCCATTTCCACTGTTCACGCGCAAGTATCCTATAGAACTCTAGTCGCGTTGATTAGTGAATATGGTGACATATTCAATCCCTTCGCTGGACGATGTGTACTTGGACACGGTGCAAACCCTGTAGATTACTCGGATCAATATATAGTGTGCGATGGATAAATTGTCGTCTAAATTACGCAGAAATGAAAATATCATATATTTACCAAAATTACATAAAAATATTTTGAAATACTAAAGAGTAAATTTATTGAATAAAATTGCCATTAGTTTCATCCACGGCCTCCGGACAACTTATTTAATTTGGTGAATGCTGCCATAATCCTTGCCTTCAGTTCATCTTTCGTGTTACAAGGAGTTTTGTTGATCAATCGCTGAACTGCAACCCACACATAATAACCAAGGGGGTTGCATTAAATTTGTTTAAATTATTTTTTTTTTCAACGTATGCAACGCTAAAAGTGAATCAAGCGAAAACTCTGATTAGAACTGAGTTTTAAAAAAGAAGAAAAATGACAATCTTGGACGGTTTTTCCATTGACACCGCGATTATTTTAACTACCTTCCATCCTCGGAAATGTTTATTGTTTTAAAAAGCTATAATTAGAAAGATAATAAAGCCGAAACATCTGACGAAAGTGAATTTATACATTTTGACAATCAGTTGTTTAGCGAGTACTATTATCTAAGTTTGCCAAAAAAAAAATTGTTAAAAGTCCCTGTGACACAAGTGAGCATGTCAAAACCCTCCTGTTTTTTCATCTCTGTGGGTGTGCTGGGTTGGGTGATTTAGGGAGATGGGAGGGTGGCACACAAACACGAAGTCACTTGCTGGGTGTAGGGGTGGACTTCAATGACATGCTTGGGTGACCAACCATCTTTTAAACCCTTCAAAATGGCGACTTTACGATTCAAAATTGGTCCCTGAAATCGAGATATATTTAGAGTCTGCCGCATTTTTCACTAAATGACCCCTGATCTGAGGTTAACAAGATTAACATAAAATTCCAATTGTAAGTAATAAGAATTCCTTTTTCCATGACGTAGTTTGGATGTATTTTTATTTTATTTTATTTTATTTCGGACCTCTTAGGTTAATGTGTGGCAGAGAGTAATGGTCACCCTTGAAATATTAATAATTATAGTAAAATAGAATTTTGTTTATAGATGAGAAAAATAATCTGTGGTGAAGTTTGTACCCAGAGAATCTGTGCTTCGTCAGAATTATTAATATAAAATGTCAAAACAATAGTGTTTATATGAACTATGGAATACCAATTGAGAAGAGAATGTTCCTTTTATCGTGAAGGAAGAGAGGTCAGTAATCAGTTAGTATTCTAAGTTTACCAACATCCCGAGTTTTGTCGATACCAACGCGTTTTTTTATAGCGCGTGTTTTTGCGAAAACAAACAGTCGGAGTCGACCAGAGAGAGAGAGAGAGAGAGAGAGAGAGGGTGAAAGCACCCGCTTGCTGCTGTAAAAAGGGAGGAAATGAACTCAGATTATCTGCAATATTGGCGCAATACTGCCAGTGAACCTCCTTATATCCTGATAGTGAAATAATTACGGCCACTACTAAGAACAAAAAAAAGGTGAAACCGAAAACTATTTCTCTCCTTTCAGAATTATTTGCAATATTTTTTCTGGACTTTATTTCGTGTACACTACTTTCTTGTAAAAGAAGCATTATTCTTTTTGTACTAATTTCTTCCTTATATACATATACATAAATTTTTCTTTGGACTCGAATCGACTTGGCCATATTTGATTTTTTCTGGTTGGCCCGATTCTCACCCCAACGAACTTGCTGAACCAGCTGAATCTTCCGGGATCTATGATTTGTTAATTGCTCTCTAGGATCAAAAAAATCACAACGTGGCTGGAAAGTGGAATCGAATCGACATTGCGAACCGGGGACTTTGATTGAACCTGTAATACTGGACCAGGATAGGACCAACGACCGATCATGTAGAGAACATCGATCCAGTGGGGTCAGGATAGGTGTTACAAATGTGCAAATTTAAATTTGGGGCATGTGCGCATACATATATCGTGTGTAGTCTGGCTTACTTCGAGTTTTTGGTAACTTGTGTAACTCTAATGTATTTCCTCTATAATCACGTATTGTTTGAAAAGTGGATAATTGGATTTATACTAAGTTAAAACTTAATTATAACTATCAACAAAAGATTCAGGAATGCAATGATTCACTGCAAACCCTATCTAAGTGCCGACTGCGGAAGCGGCCATCGTCCTGTTATATGTAAACTAAGAGTGAAACTACGGAAACTGTAGAAGCCTAACGCAGCACACAGACTGCAATACAACAAATCTCCTGAGTGACCCGAACCTGAAAGAAGAATTTACGGACAGTGTGAAAAGAAGATACGACGAACACAATGGAAATGGAAACTCGAAATGGGACGAACTAAGAGGAGATTTAGTGACATCAGCAAACGATATCATCCCAAAGGAGAATGGACGAAGAAGAAAAAACGTGATGCAAAGGAGACAGAAAACTCTGCCAAGACACGGAATGGAATACAGAAAACTACACAACGAAATAAGGACCAAATGCAGGCAGGCTAAAGAAGAGTGGCTAAACAAAAAATATGCAGAAATAGAGAGAGTACCACCAACAAAGGCGATATGCATAAACAAATAAGGGAACTAATAGGACAGAAGAGATGCTCGTCAACAGGTTTCATAAAATCAAAGGATGGAACGCTCATATGAGAGAAGGAAAAATTCTTCATCGCTGGAAAGAATATACTGGAGAACTCTTCCACAACGAAAGAGAACAAACAGCAATTCACAGAATTACTGACAGGCTTGAAATTCTAAAAACCGAAGTAGAAGCTGCATTGGCGAAATTGAACAGAAACAAAGCGGCAGGGCCAGACGGAATTGTAACAGAAATACTGACAGCCTTAGATGATTTTGGCATAGACAAGATTACAGAAATAATAAATGAAATCTACAACAATGATGATATACCGAAAGATCTCAGCAGATCTATTCTCATAGCGCTGCCTAAGAAACCAGGCACAAACGAATGTGAACTCTACCAAACAATAAGCCTAATGAGCCACATAACAAAACTCATCATCCGTATTCTGATGCATAGAGCGCTCAGCAGAATCAGGCTAGAGATAGGACAAGAACAGTGCGGTTTCGGTAAAGACACCAAAACAAGGAACGCGATAGGCATACTAAGTATGTTATCAGAAAAAATAAAACAAATACAGAAGGATGTGCATATATGTTTTATAAACTACGCAAAGCCGTTCGACAAAGAACACCACAAAGATCTGTTGAAAATGCTAGGCAACCTTGATATATTTTGGGAAAGATATTAGAATAATCAAGAACTAATACTGGCAACAAACGGCCTGCATATGGATAGAGAATGAGTTTAGCAGATATACAAAAAATAAAAAGGGGCGTAAGGCAAGGATGTGTCTTCTCACCGGACTTATTCAACCTATACAACGAGTCAGTTCATCATTGGCGCCCATAATCTTAACAACGTAAGATAACCAGATGACACAGTGCTGATAGCAGACACGGAAGGGAAATTACAAAACCTCCAACAGAAGGTAGCGAAGGAGAGAAAGAAGAAGGGACTAAGCATAAACTACAAGACAGAATGCATGTCCATCAGTAAAAAGATGAACTCGAAATGGGATTTATGGGTCGGAGATACTAAAATCAAGCCGGTGCGGAAATGGAAATGTCTGGGAAGTATTCTGACAGAGAACAGTAAGTGCGATGCTGAGATCCGAAGACGTATTGTGAAGGCCAAAGACTCATTCCAAAAGCTAGGCAAAGTATTACGAGAGAGAAGGATTTCGTTGGTAACAAAGAAAAGTGTACTGAACTGCTACGTGATATCTGTCCTTCTTTACGGCAGCGAATGTTGGACGGTCTCCTCAAAGATGAAGAAGAGACTCGAGGCAACGAAGGTGTGGTTCTACAGAAGGATGCTGAGGATACCATGGACAGAACATGTGAGCAACGATGAAGTTTTGGAGAGGATGCAAACAAGGAGGAATCTTATACTTAACATCAGGAAGAGGCAGCTGAAATTTCTGGTATATGTAATGAGAAAGGAGGGCTTGGAGAATCTGATACTCACAGGGTGGATAGAAGGGAAAAGAGACAAGGGAAAGCAACGCGTGACATACCTAGCAGGCTTAAGCAAGAGAATAACGGAACAGGAAGTGGAGAGCCATGATCATCTACGTCCTGAAAGGACACGGTACATAAAAGAAGATGAACTGTGGATGCACCTTTTTTTTAAAGAGTATTTTCAGCCATTTTTGTATTATTTTCTCAAAAGTTTTTTCTCTACATTTTTTGGAAGATTTTATTGTAAATCTTTTTGAGAGCATTTATATGTTTCGATTTGTGTAGGCGATCTGAGATTGCAAAGGAAATATTTCTCGCAGAAAGAAATGCCGAAAACTCGATTTGCAGGTACTATCTCACAAATCACAATGCATATAACCAGTCAGAAAAATAACTCACTCTCCGACAAACGCAGTCGCCAAAATACATCAATTTTATTTTCTCTTTTGCTTTTATCCTCCGAACATTTTTTCATTCGTCTACAACTGGGAGAGGACGCTCAATTTT
>CAHIKZ030000530.1:0-7500 GCA_903632075.3 Acanthosepion pharaonis | reverse complement strand
TACAGTGCAAATTCATCTGTCTAAAATCGTAGCTCAATTTAGTTGTAAATTTCGACGGCTACCAATTATCGGAAATTTTTGCTCATTCAAAGTGTTGTAAAGTGATCATCGTCTCTGTTTCAGATGTTGTTCGTATTACCGGGAGTAAAACCCAAGGAAGAGCCGAAATATTTCGTGATGGAAAGTGGGGCTCTATAGCTGCGGACAACTGGGATGACGATGACGCCAAAGTCTTTTGTTCAATGTTAGGTTTCAGGTGAGTTTTATTTGATTTCTCAACTTTCCTAGAGATGAGTCGAAATATTTTGTGATGGAAAGTGGTGGTCTGTACAATGTTTTAATTGATTTCAAAAATTTTCTTGTAAGCACTCCCCAATTTGTGGAAACCCAGACTCATAGAACAACGAGTAAACACATACATAATTGCTTGCGAGTTTAGCACTCTTAACATTTTCTTTTCTTCCTCGGTGTTTAGCTTATTACGAGTGGGTGCTGAAAAAGCCTCAGCTTAGCATACTTCCAAAGATCATTTGCTTTGTTGTGTTATGCTTGAGAATTTTTATGGACAGAATCTATTTTACACCCTCTTACACATTTATAAGTCTACCTTTTGCCCATGCATTGAATATTGCTATCACGTCTAGTCTGACGTTTCTGCTATGTATCTAGAGCTTCTTGATAAAATCCAAAGACGAATCTGCAATGTTATTGGTCCTGACCTGGCATCTCGGCCTTCGTCACTGTCCAACCGCAGTAATGTAGCTTCCCTGTATTTTTCCTATAAATATTTTTTTATGATAATCAATATAGTAATTTATTATTCTAATTCCTCAAAATTCTATCACTTGTATATCCTTGCTTGACCCAGCTAATGCTCTGCGATGGAGAGGCTAAGAGCTAAGGAAAGACGTTGCTTTTGGAACACAATCCATTGGGTTATGAATACTTGGATGAGTATCACCCCGGAATTGGTGAGTATCGGCGCTATATCGAGTCTATTCAGTTCCCTCTACGTCAGCCAGGCCCGTTGGTACACTTGGTATGACGATTTCGTTGTATCGAAACGGTCCGGGTTCGATTCTCGGTAGTAGATGCGCACTGCTGATGAGTCCCAAATAGGACGAAACGGTCGTCCAATACTTTAAGCATTCTGTTGGGGATTCTTCTAGACTCGATGTATTGCTATACTGATTCCTCAAAATTCTATCACTTATTATATTGTGTATTTAGGCAGCAATCCCTATTTATACATATTTCATTAAAAACGACTGACAAGGTACTGTGATTAAGCTTTTTATTTAATTTTTCTTGTGTTCGTAAAAGTATTTTCTTATCTGAACACAAAATGTGTAAAAACTGTCCAAAATTTCTGCATTTCCGCGCGCTTTCGGCTATACTTTTAGCCATTATCAAAGATTATTTTATTCTTACTTTTTAACTGAATGTATGGAGAGTTATACGGATGTTTTATTTTCCAACAAGGTCAGCATATTGTGTCCGTGTTCGTAGTTAATGTTATTGAGTGTTGGCTTTTTCTTTTTTTATTATTAGGGCTTCCATTATTTTAAATCATTTTTTTACATGTGGATGAGGTTATTATGCTTGTATTTTCTACTAGTATGTTTCGGATGGAGTATGGTAGGTTTGTGTGTGTGTGTGTTTAAATGAATTCTAATGGAGCTGTGCTCGGATAAGTGTAATGTAAGTCGTCTGGATATGCATGTATTAGTATGACCGATGTAATTATTTATGAGTTCGGTTTGATCAAGAACACAGTATATATATATATATATATATATTATGAAATGGACAATGTCCGACAATTATTTTAAGATATTTTTATGTTTATACATTCTTTTTTTTTTATAGATACAAATATTTAAGTAAATGTTCTGTTTATAATAAACAGTATTAACAACATTTGCCGGCCTGAATGTCCGAGAAATTGTCATAGAAAATATGCGTCCTCCGACAGGAATCGAACCATTATCCTATACGAAACCGTCATATAGCCTGACGTGTTTTTACCAATTTCGCCACAGAGGAGCATTTCGGTTAGCAAGGTCGATTTTACTATTTTTAACCTACAATTTTCCATGATTTTCTCACGTACATTCATATCTGCTCGATGCATATTCAAATGTAAACAAATGACGTCACACATTATGAAATGGACAAAGTCCGACAATTATTTTTAAGAAATTTTTATCTATAAAAAAGAATGTATAAACATAAAATTGATTTACATACATACACATATGCACACGCACACACACACACACACACACACACACACACACACACACACACACACACACACATAATAGAGGGAGTGAAAGAGAGACGAATCTATTGAACTTTTAGCTGTGGTTGGGAGTGAGTTTCTCAGTGAAAGTGGCTAGACGTGTGAAGACAGTTCCCTTGAAATCGCTGGTAGCGGCAACGGAATATTGTTAAAGCCAATGCGTTTACTTAATTCTTTGTTGCCGACTCCATTTATATTTCGTTTTACAGTATCTGGGCTTAGGAGTTTGTAACACTAAAACAGAACGATTTTCCCTCTTTGTCATGTAGCTTTGTGCTACGTTCGTGTGGAAATGAATTCAGTGAAGCTAATTTTAAAGTTTACAAAATTGAGGACACAATTATTGTTTCTTGTGTGAGAATACCAGGGGCGGATCCAGGTGTGGGGGGGCATAGACGGTGCACGCCCCCCACTGAAATTTCAGAGAAATATTTGTTGAGCGATCGAACTCATTCTTGAAGTTTATAAAAACCGAACGAGGCGCTCAATGAGTGAAGACAGATTTAATGCGCTTGTTCTTTTGTCTTTTCAGAAAGTCATTCAGTTAGAATTAAAATCGTGAACTTCTATGTAAATAAGAATCCACGAAAACTGACTTTAGTAAACCCTCTTTCATAAACTCTATATAATCACACTTTGAAATTAAAAAAAATTGTATTTGCAATTTTACATATCAAATAAATAAAAAAAAACGCAAATGTAAATTTATCTATATAATAAATGTAAATGTCAGTGTGTCAATGTGTCACGCTTTTTCAATTAAAGGAACACAACTCTCTAACTTTCAATAGCTCATGTTACAGAAAATTTAGATTTCCAAATTTTCATTACTGCGAATTTTTTTCGGCGATTTTTAACGTGATTTTTTGCGACGATTTTTTTGTACGATAACAATTATTATAATTGGAAATAAATTTGGAAATAATCGAAATTAAATGCGAAAACATGCGAAAGTCACCCAACTTTCAATAGCTCATGTTCAAATGAAAAAATACTGTTCTCAAATTACAGTGATTCAAAATAAAATTGTCTGTATTTTCAACTTAACTCCTATAGGCCGTAGCCCAATATATCTTATCATTTTGGGATCAGACCACTTCATGAGCAAGTTAAAAACATTCCGGGTCGTAATCCTGCAATTTTGGATTCCCAAGTTTTCATTACTGCGACTGCTTTTGGCGATATTTTACGTGGTTTTTGCGACAATAACAGTTTTTATAACTGGGCAATAAATTTGGGAATAATTGAAATTAACTGTGAAATCCAGTGAAAGTCACACATGAAGCAAAAATAATTGTTTGTACGGAAAGTAAGGACCTATGCACATCAAATTGTCTTTAAATTAAGTGGCGGCAGAAGAATTATTATTGAACTTTTAAAAGGTAAACTTTAATTTTAAGGCAACACTTAAATGCAACGATCTGTTCTGAGATCTTCTGTAGTTTATTACCTATCGCATCTACTCATTCCTACCTATTGTGATGACGGCCCAATAAAGAGCTATCCGCAGGAAGTTTTAAATGCCACCTGATAGGATGGCTTTTAAGTTATATATATATATATATATATATATATATATATATATATATAAATATATATATTATAAATATAAACAGTAAGCTTAATTTTAATGCCATACTTAAATGCAGTGATCAATTTTGAGATCTTCTATAGTTTATTGTTGCCTATCGAATACTGCAGCAGTATGCCTTGCAAAAAGAAATCTCCGCCAACAGAGGAACAGATTGCAATCAAAAGAGCCAAAGCTGCAGCGAGGAAAAGAAAGTCCCGTGTAAATGAAAACCAAGATCAAACGGCAGCCAGAAGAGGTTCCAATGCTGAGAATATGCAAAGACTTATGAACTCTTAAACTCCTGAACAAGCCGAAGGCCCATTTAATAGCCCTTCGCTGGAGCTAGTTTAAATGCCGCCCGATTGAGCGGATCTTAAGCTAGTATTTGTGGGTCTGATGAATTGGATCGTAATTACGATTCCAATGTAATAAATTATAACCATGGAATATTAGTACATTATTCAGACTATTGTCCTCATCTTTGTCGCCATATTTATCACAACGTTTCGGTCGTTGTACGCTCCGGCCTTCTTCAGGTGGTTGGAATGTCGAACTGAACCCTTTTTTCGCTCACTGGGGTAGACTGTTCTAGTTCCACGTGCCATGTTTGATGGATGTCAGTTATCTCCTGTTAATTTCCCTCTGAAAGTTCTCCACTGCCTTAACCGGGTATTGAACTCACACTCTTTAGGTCCTGTCACTGGATCTAACCAACGCCTTTATTAACTGTGCCATGTGTCCTTGGCACGTGGAACTAGAACAGTCTACCCCACTGAGAGAAATAAAGGGTTCAATTCGACATTCCAACCACCTGAAGAAGGCCGGAGCGTACAACGGCCGAAACGTTGTGATAAATATGGCGACAAAGATGAGGACAATAGTCCGAATAATGTAAATAATGTACATAATACCTCATCTCAGAAATATAGACAGACTCTGGAATATTAGTGCTTAAGCCTTTTTATTATATATATATATATATATATATATATATATATATATATATATATATATATATATATATATATATACTCGTTTCTATAACTTAATATAATCAGAGAATTTAAAATTTTGAATTGAGATTTTGACTGAGGAACACGCCGCCACTCTGACTGAAAATGCTGGATCCGACACTGGTATATGCTTGTTTAGCCCACAAATTTCATATTTATTTTTTTTTATTTTTCAGGAAAGGAAAAGCTACAAGGCTGCCAGCAATCCCTATTGTCTTGGAGAAACTAAATTGCACTGGGTATGAAACGACAATAAATCATTGTTCAAAGCAAATTACTCCAAAATGTATTTGCGGCGGTACAGAAGACGTTGCTGGAGTCAAATGTGTAGGAGGTGAGAAATACGAACATAATTTTACGGTTTTTCACTTTGATTTATTATTCGATGTCAAGTTGATTTTTCCTTTCATTGCAGATAGCTGTTTCCATACATGGAAACATTAAGCATTCATTGACCGAACAGTTAGCATAAACATAACGTAGCTTCCCTCTGCCTTTTCTACAAATACTTTTATGGTAATTCTTTCTTACGAACTTTCCTCTATGATACACTATTTTGTTTACTTTCTTGCGTATAAATTGTAAATATTTTAAATATTCATCGGATTTCTTTTTTAAATACTGTCATTTTTAATCCCCACCCCCACAGTCAAATTGTACGTATGACAACTAGTTAGGAGTACACAGAGACCCTGAGGTATTATGGTGACTGTAGTAAGAATGATAAGTAAGAATGTGTTGTTTTGATGTAATGGGTCATTAATCGTGGCTAGCTAACTTTAAGATAAGATATATTGAAGACTAGCCTTCCCATTCTCCTCCTTTTAGCCTTGTGCCACATTTTTGTATTACAGCAAAATAAATATTACTTTCTTCTATAGTATAAAATGTAATCATTTTAAATATTCACTGGGGTTTCTTTTTTAAATATTGCTATTTTTATCCTCAAGCAGGACAAATTGTGCATATGGAGACTAGTCGCGACTACATAGAGACTTGAGGTATTACGGTGGCTGTAGTAAGAATGTTAAGTAAAAATGTGTTGTTTTGATGTAAAGGAACACTGTGGTACGTTTTGGTCTGTAATCGTGACTAGCTAAGTTTAAGATAAGACATATTGAAAACAAACTTTCCTCAAATTCACTTTGTGACACAATTTGTATTTACAAAATAAATATTACTTTCCTCTATGATACCTAGACTTTATGAATTTAAGGTCAGTACTAATTTGGTGGCAAAGTCTCTTCATTTTACGATTGAAATGGCTAGATGTAACCGTAAGTTCTATGCTAACAGTTTCTTCTCTAGCACTTCTCGCTTGTGTAACTCTCTTCTGGATTCTTGCTTCCCAGTCAACTTTGATCTTCAAAAATTTAAATGCAATGTCAATCGTTATCTTCTGTCTTCTTAATTTTTATATTTTATTGTCTTCTCTCTTTAATAATAGTTTTTTCTCATATTCTCTAACACTCAGTAACGTCATGCGTGCTAGTGGCTTTATTGCCTTGCTTGGTGTCAAATGATTAAAAGAAAATACTGTCGGTTGAAATTTACAAAATATTTTTCTCCAAACAGTTTTTCGGGGAAATAGGCTTCTCAAGTCCATTAACTGTTATTGCACTTTCTAGTACTGATGGGAGTTTCCTTCCAAACCTTATGTCTAATGTAGTGTGGAAAGTCAACGTCTTGATTATATCATTATTTTCTCTTCTAAAGACAGCGCTATCCATTTTAGTTTCTGCTGTTGTTGAAAGTCTTCAAGTGATGTGGTTTCTGTTATTTGGTAAAGTTCTTTGTTTATGATTATGTAGCGCCAGTTTACAAGATTTGACGAAAGACTGTCATCTTTAAAACCCAAAAGTTTCATTCACTTAAGGCTATTTTAAAGAAAAAGACAATCAAAATTATCCTAAGCTTTTCGGGCACATTTAAAATTAAGTTTCCAATATCGTAGACCAAATGTGACCGTTACTGTAAATTTGGATGTAACAAAAAATTAAATTAAGATATAAAGAAAAAAAAAACTTTATTTTATACATTCAAGTTTCAGCCCACATTTAAAAGTTACAGTAGGAGAAAAAAGATATATATATATATATATAAATCGGCAAAGTTTAACAAACGTATCCGCGTGAAAACAGTGTGTAGGAATACAAAAGGCGATTATCTCTCTCTGCTCTGATGGAGATAAAGTTACGTGGGTCACATGACGCCCGTTTACTAACGTCACTGCATAGTGACGTAAGTGGTAGTTCTTCAGTCAATTTCAAGGAGTCAAACCGAGCAGTTTTTTGTTGTTGTTTTTAGCCCGGGCGGAGCTAGGGGCTCGCTCGGGCGGAGGCTAAATTTGTCTCCCCCAGACAGCTGCCACAAGTATATGGCGCCGTTTCCCTTTGGGAACATATCTTCCCCAGATATAGTAAGAAACTAACTCCAGCCTGCAATCTTCCTGTTGCGAAAAACCCAAGACTTGCCGTTTCCCCGTTTGCGGCATATGTCCTCACAAGAGGACATATTAGATAAATCCGACCCTCTCGAATATAGAATCCTAAATATGGCTTCTCCGGAAACACAGAAGAAATTCAGTAGCATCTCCATATTATATGTAA
>CAHIKZ030000529.1:1990000-2004753 GCA_903632075.3 Acanthosepion pharaonis | reverse complement strand
CACCGTATACAACATTAAATTCTTAGATTAACCACAAAAGCACCACACTGTCTTGTAGGTCGATTCTTCATTTATCAGAATTTGGTGCAATTCGCACACATATAAATCAACATAGCACAAATAACCAAAATAATATTAACATGAGACAAATTTGAATTGATAACATCAAAATATTATATTGAACTCAATGTAAAGAAAGGGAAAATATTTTAGAAGCTATTGTAATAAAATGGAATCACGCAGCATTATTATTACGTAAACATTATTTTTAGTGAATACTTTTAGATGTTTCATTTATTTATATTTATTATTTATTCGTCTACCATCTTGAATATTGGAGAAATCTTATTTTAAAGTGAAATATATGCGTGCATCGGCAGGATTCGCGAACTGTGGGAGACAGGACTAAAGCACGTGAGACATAATGACGGATTTCCCTGAAGGAACACAGGTTCAAATCCACCCTGAAAACACATATATTTTTCTCTAATAAGATTTCTCGAATATTCAGACCGGTAGATGAATATAAATAAATATACTGCTAAATAAATAAACGGAGCGTTTACTCAAATACAAGAATCCATTAAAATAATGTCAAAGGAATAAAATATTGAAGTGCGTGTAAAGAAAAATCAGGCAAAATTAAAACTTGACCGTGATAAATGACGTCACCAGGATTGACATGAAATTGGTTCCAGCAAATAAGGGAAATGCGGCTAAATAAATGAAGAGCTCACTATATATATATATATATATATATATATATATATATATATATATATTTATATATATATATTTATATATATATTTATATATATATATATATATATATATATATACATATATTTATATATATATATATATATATATACATATATTTACAAGATATATATATATATATACATATATTTACAAGATATATATATATATATACATATATTTACAAGATATATATATATATATATATATATATTTACAAGATATATATATATATACATATATTTACAAGATATATATATATATATATATACATATATTTACAAGATATATATATATATATGTATATATATATACATATATTTACAAGATATATATAAACAAGGGAAATGCGGCTAAATAAATGAAAAAGAGCTCATTATACAATATTCATAAAACGTAAATGAAATACTATTCAAGACATATTACAATATTTAGAAAGCTAACATTCGCCTTTAAGTGTTGACCTCTATGTTCACTTTTATATTTATAATTATAATATATATATTTATGATATATATATTTATAATATATATATATATATATATTTACAAGATATATATATATATATATATATATATATATATATTTGTAAATATATACATATATTTATAAAATATATATATTATAAAGATATCTATATGCATTTATAAAAATATATATATGCATATATATATTTTATAAAATATATATTTATAATATATGTATATATATATTTAAACATTTATAATATGTTATATATATTTATGAAATATATATATATAATATATATAAATCTCTATAAATCTCTATAGCCTTTCTAAAATATATACGTATTTTTTATCAATATATATATATATATATATATATATATATATATATATATATATATATATATATGTATATTATATGTATCTTTTAAAATACTTATATATATATATATATATATATATATATATATATATATATATATATTCAACACCATCACTTGATAAGATACCTGTAGTGATTTTATAACATATGTTATAATTTTCGGATAAATTACATTTGTTCTACTCTGTATTGAGCACTCTTTTAAGAACAGTATTTTTGGTTATTGAATTTATTCCGTATACACCAATCCTATATACTATATATATATATATATATATATATATATATATATATATATATATATATATATATATATATATGACATGTCCTGTAAAGGGTTATATTTGATCGAAGTAGCTAAGTGTGTTTGGCTACTGTAACCAAGTTGTAAACGGTAGCAGTAATCGACTGGTACTCGTCGTAGTCGCAGGTAATAAGTGTAGACCAATAGAATATCCAATGGCGTAGTTCAATGGGCGTCGTCATAGACTTCAACTTTGTCGTACCTCCACCTCTCTCTGTATTTATGACGGACACCAGCCAATCATATTCCTGTGAGGAGGAACACAGGTGTATGCATATTCCTTTATATCAATATCAATATGTATATATATATATATATATATATATATATATATAAATGGATTGAGTTTGACAATTATTTAATATATTTTGTATTCATACATTATTTTTTATAGATACAAGTTATTTAAGTAACTGCTCTGTTTTTAATTAAACAGTATTAATTACAATTACCGGCCTGAATTTTCGAGAAATTTCGTTGAAATTTTGCTTTTTCTATCCGGAATCAGATCTGTATTTCTATGCGGAAACCTCATTTCACCTGGCGTGATGTACCATTCAGCTATAGAGAAACGTTTGGGTAGCAAAATCCGAATAACTGTTTATAAACACATAATCTTCGACGTCTTGTCCCGATCGATCATTTCTGCTCACGAAACGTATCTTACCGTAAACAATGTGAACTGAGCCAAGAAATGGCTTGTTATTTCTTCAAAAAACTGTTTTCTGTTAAATGTCAGAGAGACCAACTTTCTACCTACCATCAACATAACCGATGATAGCCCCCAGGAGAATAACTCATTATGTTGATTTCTCTGCTGGCATAACGTTGAACGATTACATTGAATCCATTGCTAGGTTTGCTGCTAGGAAAGTGGGTTCACTGTGTCGTGCTAGACAATTCTTCTCTCCAGAATCAGTCTTATATATATATATATATATATATATATATATATATATATATATATATATATATATCTACCATTCGTCCATACTTCGAATATTGCTCTTGTACTCCTGCAATATGTTTAGAGATTCTTGATAAAATCCAAAGAAGTATCTACAAACTTTTTGTTTTACCTACCAATTCCCCACCGCCCTAATATAGTTTCCTGTGACTTTTCTATAAATACTTTCATGGTAATTGTTCTGATGAACTTTGCTGTCTGGTACCTACGAAATTTGGCTGAAAAGTTCATAATCTGACTATGAAGGAGTGATGCGAGTGCTGCGAAATCTTGTATGTATTAATTTCTACTCTTACTCTTAATAACTGACATGGTCTTTTGCAGGTAAAATGATATTTGGCTATTCAAAGATGTCTTCAAAGGTACCTAGTAACAAATTGTCTTGAAAATAGACAAAATTTGGCATCGTGATGTTATTAATTACCTGCAGGAAAAGGGTGCAGCCCACAAGAACATTCACGCTGACATTAGCGGATGACGCTCTAGCTTTATCAACAGTGAAAAAGTGGGCAGCTGAATTTAGAGTAGGGGTCTTGATGACCCAATGTTTGAACGTCTTCTAATACTACCGAGAAAATGTTGATCGTGTTAACCAACTGGTGATGGATGTGTCTATATTTCTGAGATGAGGTATTATGTACACTATTTACATTATTCGGACTATTATCCTCATTTTATAGGCATATTTATCACAACGTTTCGGCCATTGTACGTTCCGGCCTTCTTCAATATCTGTCTATATTTCTGAGATGAGGTATTATGTACACTATTTACATTATTCGGACTATTGTCCTCATCTTTGTCGACATATTTATCACAACGTTTCGGCCATTGTACGCTCCGGCCTTCTTCAATATCTGTCTATATTTCTGAGATGAGGTATTATGTACACTATTTACATTATTCTAGACGGCCTTTATCCACTGTGCCATGTGTCTTGGCACAGTGGATAAAAGCGTTAGTTAGATCCAGTGACAGAACCCAAAGAGTGTGAGTTCAATACCTGGTTAAGACAGTGGCGAACTTGGAGAGGGGAGTTAACAGGAGATAACTAATAAATGACATCCATTAGACATGGCACGTGGAACTAGAACAGTCTACCCCAGCGAGCGAAATAAAGGGTTCAGTTCTACATTTTAACCACCTGAAGAAGGCCAGAGCGTACAACGGCCGAAACCTTGTGATAAATATGGCGACAAAGATGAGGATAATAGCCCGAATAATGTAAATAGTGGTGATGGATGACAGGCGATTGGCTATAAATCAAATAGCCAATGTTATTAGCATATCCCTTGAGAGAGCTGAGAATATTCTGCACAATGAAATTGGCAAGACGAAGGTTTCTACTCGGTGGGTGCAATGTCTTCTGCCACCTGATCAAAAGCGCACCACATTGAGTACATCACGGAAAAATATGACACTGTTTGAAGATCTACCTGGTTTCCTTGAAATTTTCCAAAAACCACGATGAATGTTAGGTTACTTACTTCGAGCTAGTGACAAAGAGACACACCATGAGGTGGAAGGACCCCTCTTCCCCTGATCCAAAGAAGGTCATTTTTTTTATCTGCAGTGGAGCAGATGGTATCACCAATTTGGGATCCAAAAGGCATTGGGTTCGAAAAGGCGGCACCATGAACAGAGCGTACGATGCCAACTTGAAGTTACAAAGGGCTATCAAGACTGTTTCCTCGGGACAATCTTCCAGCACACAAGTTCATGGTTTCAATGCCTGCTGGGCGTAACTTTAGCTTTGACACCTGATTGATCACCCTCCCTATTCTCCTGATTTGTCACCCCATCTATCATGTGTTCCCCAACACATGACGGTTAAAAAAAAAAAAAAAAAAAAAAACTTTCAAAAGTGACAATTATGCTTTCTCAGAATTTACCGAGGCAACATAGTTCTCGAATTGAACCAAGAAATTCTTAAATTTAAATTTACCGACTCCACTGCCGCTAAATTTGGCGCACTGTAGTCTGGGCCCATGCGCTTGAAATTGTATTTGGTTTGCCACAGTAGAATTTTGTGATAATCCCATAATAGGAGCGGAAGAAACATTCTTTTGTTCGATTTCTACCATTTCTCTATATAATTATTTATTACTGTATACAATACAATAATTTTGGCACATGGCCGAATGGAAATGGGGAGCATTATCGCAGTCACGATGACGTCATATCTGCTGCTGTTGGCTTCTTTTTGCCAACAATATGAAAGCTTCTTCTCCAATGGGTTTCAAGCTCTGCAACACAGACGGAAGGGAAGCGTTGACCGGAAGAGGGACTATGTTAAAAAATAAGCCTCATTCGCTTACATTCCTTGTAAGTATTTTGGTCAAACAAACTTTTCAGTCGGCCCTCGTATACTTTATGTATTTAAGCGCAGTCCGTGTCATCATTTAAAGTTGGCTAGATTTAACCGTAAGTTCTTTGGTAACAATTTCTTTTCTTGCCTGTTGAACTCACTTCCGGCTTTTCAGTCAACCTTGATCTTCAAACATTGAACTGCAATGTCAATTATTATCCAGTGTCTTCTTGATTCCTCTCTTTTTATTGCTCTGGCTCCTTGATAAAGTTTCTCGTTTTCTTATTTTTTTTTCACACTCAGCAATTCCTTTTGCATTAGTGGCTTTATTGCCTTGCTTGGAGTGAAATGATTAAAAAGGTACTGTATTAATACTGACACTAGAAACTGGGGTCTGCGCTTCTTTTTTGTTTGCAGCTCTGTGGTCATAGGTTAATCTGCACTAGAAAATATAAATTTCTCATATTAATTGTTATACAAATGGAATACATTGTAAAGTGAAGGCACTTCATGTAAAATGTTTGTTATGGTTCAGTTGTGTCATTGTCACCCACTGGCTGTTAATTTTTTTTCTCTCAGACACTCCCACCCACCCCGGATTTTTCTGCCCAGGTTGAAATGACCAAGTGCAACAGATCTATGCATAAAACAGGGATGCTTATTACATGCTGACGAGTGATCAATTACACACACGGAATGAAAGAAAATGTGAAAACTTTAGGAGATGGAAACTCAATCATAAACAGGAAACAAGGGATAAACCTCTACTCCTGCTCAAAATTCGTTTAATTCGAAAATACGCTTTTAAGTAGGCGCCCAAGGGGGGGGCGTCAGTGATGTTTTGACTTGGTTTATCAGGGATTTTCGGGTCTTTCGACATCATACTCCCCATCACTAATTTTTTGTGTGTAGTTGAATATAATTGAAGACAGAATACTTCTCCAAACAACGGAAGATGTTATGAATATCTTTCTTATTCATGAGTAGAGTCTGGCATAAGGATATTGATCCTTCGATTTTAGAAATTGTTTTAGTTCTTAGCGAAGGGAGAGACTAAAAAATTCTTGAGTAAATCAATAGACCAGTCAAGAAGAATTCTTCCTATGTTTTCGTTATTGCAACCATTCTACTGTCGATAGATTTACAGTATGTTTCGAATTTCTGTCATTTGAAAATTCGTAAAATCCAAATATTGAACTACGAAACAGATATCTTGGTTTTTAGTTTCAACTTCAAGATGAGAGCGATAATTGTTCTTTACAACTTTCTAATCTTTTCTATTGTAAGTAACATTTACATTTTATCATATCTGGGCCTTTTGTGCCTGTCACGCATTCGCATAAACTCGTTGTTTTCCTTTGCTTTTGCTACATCCAGTATGTCCTGTGAAATTCTTCAAGCCTTTTTACCCCGTTATGTAACTCAAATTTTCCATCTTTATTTCGGATTTTAAGATAAACTTCTTAAATACTTAAGATGCTTATTATATGCTGACGAGTGATCACATTGCTTCTGGTCGGATTTCCCATGATACAAATAAGTTAGACACATCGTATGTTACTTATATTCTTCTTTTAGCTGTTTATTTTCACCAATCACCAAAACCTTTTTTTTTATTATCCTTTCATCCTAAGTAAGGTGATAATACCACTAAGATGCAAATGGTTACTAGGAATGAAAGAAAATGTGAAGACTTTAGGAGATGGAAACTCAATCCTAAACAGGAAACAAGGGATAAACCTCTACTCCTGCTCAAAATTCGTTTAATTCGAAAATACACTTTTAAGTAGGCGCCCAAGGGGGTCGTCAGTGATGTTTTGACTTGGTTCATCAGGGATTTTCGGGTCTTTCAACATCATACTCCCCATCACTAAATCGACCCAATCAGGGGAGATCAACCCCTGATTCTCCCTCCTAATCAAACGTTAACAGCTACTCTAGCCTTTTTAAAGAATAAGAAGAAAGACCACGTATTCCGCACATCCGATTGGATGTTTGTAACAATCAATCCGCTGTGCGAAGACATGGACTTGATTATTGATTGATAGATTAATTCGTTTTTCTACGGTTTATCAAACCTTTGCAGGTTATTTAAAGCCAGCAAACATTTTTAGATTGTTAGAAATTTTTTGGAGATTTTTATATACTGTAACTATGAACACTAATGGGTATGGATCAATTCCTATAAACACTTTGGACACTATTGTAAGTGGGGGTAATATGCTGTCTAAGTAGTCAACCACTAGCAGTGGTTTACCTACTTCACGCCGCTGGCGAGTATTGTATTTTGTTGATGTTATAAAGATTAACATCTCATTTCCAACCTCCGTTTTGGTCAGTCCTCATTTGATAACCCTTTCTAGGTTACAACAGAGATGATGATAATTTAGTGATAGATATCTTATTCATTAACCCATAACTGGGCAAAAAGAGACGGATTTGTACCTGGCTCAGGGGTTTTGTGTGTAATTGAATATAACGAACCCAACTGAAATTAGAACTCGGCTCTCCGATTGACACTTCCGCGTCATTATCCATTAAAACACCCGCGCACCCAAGCTTACAGAACCTGGTATTCCCAGGCAGTTACCCATCTAGGTAAAGACCAGGCTCGACGTTGCTTAACTTCGGCGATCGTACGGGAACCCATATTTCAAAACTATATGGCCTTAAGCGAAAAGAAGGAAGGAGTGTGAACCGGGAGATAGGTGAACCTCCCGTCTCTTATTCTATCTTCCCACTTCCACATTTTTGCTTATTTTAACCCTTCAGCTTTTCGTAAATCTTCAGTTGTTCCCGATTTCCTATTGTTTGAAGGCTTGCAAAATCCAATCTTTGAACGAAGAAACGCATACATAGTTTTTGTATTGCAATATTTGGAGACAAAATTATGCTAGAAGCATAATCGCTTTTCGTTTCCAAGCAAAACCTTCCACCTCTCCGTTGTAACTGGTTTTTATTTTCAAAATTGCATTACTAGAAAGAAGGCTTCAGAAATCTTATCTTGTCAATAGAATTATCGCGTTCAGATGAATGTAGTTAACATGGAACAGAGCAAGTTCAATTCTTGCTTTTTACAATGTCATTACAACGAAATAATGTTCAGAGGCTTATATTTGAAACCGCATAGTCGGTTTTATTGAATTAGCAGAAGGCCGCTCTAGGTAAATCTCGGTAAAAGCATTTCATTCTATCGTATTGCCACCCACCAAAAAATAAAGAAATAGAAAAAGAATCTCGAAATTTCCGCCATTTTTCTATCTCAACTTGAAAATCAAACACGAGTAATCTGTTGTTATTAACGCTGTGAGACGACTTCTAACTGGACACGAATCGAAAAGATGCACGTTGTACAAACTGTATTGATAAATATTTTTCCTGTGTGTCTGTGCTCGCGTATGTGTGTGTACACGTTGTACTGTTTCTCTGTTCGTTTTTTTTCTTTTGTTTGGTTGTAATCTTTAGAAACTGCATCATCGGTGAACACCATTTCACATGTAATCTTTAAACTACGTTATACATTAGAAACGTCTTTGAAAATATGCTTTGCTGGATATCTAGTCGAAAAGCAGGGACCTCTGAAAAGAAACGAAAGCCTATCATCATCAGTTCCATGACCGGGTGTGGTCGTAAGGCTGCAGCCCAGCTGTGTACGTGACACCCTACGACATGTCTCAAGCAAATATCTGAAACACTTTGGAACATCATTCAGTCGAAATATATATATATATATATATATATATATATATATATATATATATATATATATATATATATATATTAGACATTGAAGTTACCACCCAACAGTTTACCATGATACAGTTTCTTGTCTCTGGGTGTCGAATTCAATGTCGACATTTATTTTGAATATGCTATATGCCTCAAAATAAAGAAAATATAAATATGTTTTAATAAATATAGTATACCTTAAAATTATATTTTATCATATACATATATATATATATATATATATATATATATATATATATATATATATACACACACACACACACATGTATATATATAAAAGCAAAGTGTACAGATAATGCATATTGCTGTTAATAGAGGGTGCAGAAAAGTTTTGAACATGTACACACATTATATATATATATATATATATATACAATATAATAACTTTTATAGTCCATAGCCCAAATAAATAGTTTAAATATCCTACAAAAATGATAACCCTTTATGAAGTTGTCAAAAAACAAAAGTTTTTATATGCACAAATCCCTTTCATAAAGAAATAAAATAAAAAAATAAATAAATCTCTATAGACACGTAAACCAGACTAGGCTAAAACATCTTCCGTTTCAAATTTAGACACCCCTACCTTACCCTGACTTGACATATATGAAAGTAACTCTATACTGATACTTATTATTAACACCCAACACACGCCTACCCAATTTAAACAATTCGCCCTAGGTGTTACCATGGAAATTTTGATTTCAATTATTAAAACACGTAAATTTCAGAAATAAGTTATTCCCCAAAAAAATTTGCTTGAAGATGGAACAGAGCTTACTTTAACTCAATTTAATTCAAATAATTATATTGAAGTTTTCGGCTCTTGTTTTGAAACATGAGACCCCTTATGTCGCGAGTTGGAATCATATTTTTAAATAAATAATCATATATATATATATATATATATATATATATATATATATATATATATATATATGCACGTTTCATTAAATAATATAGACAAGTGTTATTTTATGTAAATTTTTTTCGTAACGTCTGATAAGTTTAATAACATTATCGTTGAACGAAGAAAAAATTCACAATATTGATCCATATTTTTTTAAATACAATCTAAGCTTTCGGCTTACATAAGACATTATCAAAGATGTCAATTACAACATATTAAACAATATACGGACAAAACAGTGATGATAGTCTGTCATTGTTTACACAGATGATTTCTAAGCAACGATAAACACGCGCATATAAGACGCATATGACCACATGAGAGTGAATTGAGAAGTATGGGAAGCTGTTGGTATAAACCAATGGCTTCTGTTACCAATTATAGACATATATATATATATATATATATATATATATATATATATATATATATATATATTTTTAGTTGGATTGATGTGAGTTTGTTGTGACTCGGAGTTTCACGCTATTTGGAATCGTCAGTCAAACTGATTAATTTTTAAATTTTGTATTTATATATGCTTGCGTATATCGGTGTTTTTAAGAGTGGGAGGAGAAATTGTCGTTGGGATGCCATTCATACTTACGCAAACATATATACAAGCAGTGAACAGGGAACAGTGTGGGACTAGGCATATATGCACATATTTGCGTTGTTACGCACATACGTGCGCATTTGGTCGCTGTATTCGATGTTGGATTGTGTAGCGAATATTTTTTGTTTGTCAACACACAGACCGTTTTTCTATTTTTGTTCGCTGAATAATGTTTCCTCGCATGCACGTATATAGGTATGATGAGGTCTCTGTAAGACTATGATAGGTAAAAATTGTTATTATTTTTAACTTTTTAAGTCTGTTTTGTTATTATTTTAAAGCCGGTTATTTTCTTGCTTTTGGTGATTGCGCATATGTAAATGGTAGAAACTCAAATTTGTAATACTTATTAGTATTTATGCGGTGGTATTAATTTTGCTAGGGGAGGGAGAAGTAAGTATAATTATGGACTGATACGGTAATGGTAATTGTGGATTAATACAGCAAAGGTAATTGTCATGTGGTAGTAATGGTGGGGGAGGGAGTGATGATAATAACAATTATATCAGCAAATAGTTATTGTAAAATGGTAGAAGTGATCGTAGTAATGTTGGTGGAATGATAATAACAATGATTGTAATTATTATGATAGTACTTTGAACTAGAAAATAATTGATGGTGTTATGATATATAAATGCTATATAAAAAATATGTTAGCTCTATCACTGATATTGAGCACTTTCCAATAAGTACCGCGCATATATAATATATAAATAATATATATAAAAATTGCATATATATATATATATATATATATATATATATATATACACATTTCACACACACACATGCACACACACACGCACGCACACACACAAACACACGCACGCACACACACACACACACACACACACACACACATATATATATATATATATATATATATATATATATATATATATATATATATATATATATATATATAATTTTGAATTTGCTAACTAGCCGCTTCTCTATAGCTGAGTGGTGGAACGCATCAGATCAACTGATGGTTCCGTATAGGACATACGTTCGATTTCTATTGGAGAACGCATATTTTCTACGAAATTTTTCGAACATTCATGCCGCTAAATGTAATTGATACTGCTTATTTAAAAAAACAGAGCATTTACCTGAATTGTCTCTCTGAAAATAACGTATAGACATAAAATATATTTAAAAAATTGTAGGACTTAATCCATTTCATAATATGTTGTCAAAGTTTACGTTAAGATACATCTCTTGAGCAAATATGATCGTTCGGGAAAGATCGTCGAAGATTTGTTGTTTAAAAAGCATTAATTTGGCCTTTCTCTATAGCTGAGTGGTATAGCGTGTTAGATCAACTGATGTATATTTTCTTCGAAATTTCTCGAACATTCAAGCCGGTAAATGTAATTAATACTGTATATTTAAAACAACAGATCATTTACTTAAATAAATTGTATTTATTAAAATATACATATAGGCAGAAAATATATTTCAAAATTCTCGGAGTTAATCTATTTCATATTTCATTTCGCACCTCGAGTTAGGATAGTGATTGATGCAGAATTTCAATTTCGATCTTTTTTGTAAAGAGGTCAAATCATGTCGAAGATGGCAATTTGGCTCTACATTTCTTCTTTCTTTTTATGTAACTTGTCTTTCCAGGACATAGGCGACCATGGCTTTTCACCTTTCCCCCTATCTTTTGTAATTCACAATAATTTTTGTCGCTCTGCCACCTCCCGCAGACCACGTTCCGTCATCCACTTGCCAGTATGTATCAGATTTTCCAAGCCCTCCTTTTTCATTGCGTGTCCCAGAAACTTCAGCTGTCTTTACCTGATGTTATGTATAAGTCTCCTCATTGTTTGTATCCTCTCCAAGACCTCATCGTTGCTCACATGTTCGGTCCATGATATCCTTGGCATCCTTGTCTAGAACAACATCTCCGTCGCCTCGTCTCTTCTTCATCTTTGAGGAGACCGTCCACATTCTCTGTCGTAAAGTAGGACAGATATCACGTAACAGCTCAGTACTCTTTTCTTTGTTACCAAAGAAATCCTTCTGTCTTGCTATACTCTACCCAGCTTTTAGAAAGCGTTCTTGGCCATCCCAGTACGTCTACGAATCTCGGTGTCGCACTTACCGTTCTCTGTCAAAACACTTTCCAGGTATTTCAACTTCCACGCCTGCATGATTTTAGTGTCCTCGACCTGCAAATCATATTTCAGTCTCATCCTTTTACTGATGGCCATTCATTCTTTCTTCTTGTAATTTATACTTAGTCCCTTCTTCTCGCTCTCCTTCGCTACCTTCTGTAGGAGTTTTTGTAATTTCTTTTCCGTTTCTAATACCAGTACTGTGTCATCGTTGCATTTTATGTTGTTAAGATTGTGGCTGCCGATGCTGAATCCCAGTATGATTTCAGAATTGCCTCGATGTATAGGTTGAATAGGTCCGGTGGGAAGACGCATCCTTGCCTTACGCTCCTTTCTATTTTTGTATATTCGTTGAACTCGTTCTCTATGCGGTCGCATGCTGTTTGCGGCCAGTATAGGTTCTTGATTATTCTAATATCTTTCCCGAATATATCAAGGTTGCTGAGCAGTTCCAGTAGATCCTTGTGGCGTATTTTGTCGAAGGCCTTCAGGAAGGTAAGTATAAAAAATCACACATTAGCTAGTGTTACAAGGGAGAAGAAGTTGTGCAGAGCCATGATTGCCCACGTCCTGTAGCGACAAATAAAGAATACAAAACTCTCTAGCACATCACGCACTAATTAAGTATTATTAAACGGATAGAAACGCATAATAGACCTGAAGAACTTGTGCTAATGGTTGGCAGAACGGAGTTAATGGTTGGAGAGATAGCAAAAAGACAACATTTACTAAGAGCTACAAAGGACAGGACATTGTTAAGAGCCATAATCGCTAACATCCTGAAAGGATATGTCACATAAAAGAAGTAGGTGGAGGAGGACGAGAAGAAGGAAGAGGAGGAAAAGAAGAAGACGGGGAAAGAGGAGGAGGAGGAGGCGGGTATGAGAAGATGAAGAAGAAAGGGATAAGAAGAAGAAGAAGAAGAAGAAGGAGGGGAGGACGAGAAAAAGAAGAAGAAGAAGAGAAGAAGAAGAAGAAGGTAGGACGAGAAGAAGAAGAAGAAGAAGAAGAAGACGGGGAGGACGAGAAGAAGAAGAAGAAGACGGGGAGGACGAGAAAAATAAGAAGAAGAAAAAAAGAAGAAGACGGGGAGGACGAGAAGAAGAAGAAGAAGAAGAAGAAGAAGAAGAAGAAGAAGAAGAAGAAGAAGACGGGGAGGACGAGAAGAAGAAGAAGAAGACGGGAGGACGAGAAAAATAAGAAGAAGAAAAAAAGAAGAAGACGGGGAGGACGAGAAGAAGAAGAAGAAGAAGAAGAAGAAGACGGGGAGGACGAGAAGAAGAAGAAGAAGAAGAAGAAGAAGAAGAAGAAGAAGAAGAAGAAGAAGAAGAAGAAGAAGGGGAGGACGAGAAGAAGAAGAAGAAGAAAAGAAGAAGACGGGGAGAACGAGAAGAAGAAGAAGAAGAAGAAGAAGAAGAAGAAGAAGAAGAAGAAGAAGAAGAAGAAGAAGAAGAAGAAGGAGATACCATGGTGCATGCAAAATCATTAAAAAAAAAAAAGGAGGAATATAACAGAAATTTATTTTTTGGTTATTTCCTCAATGTTCGGCGATGAGTTATAATCGGCGTAGAAAATTTTTGAAGGTTTATCCGCCATCATTTTCCATTCCAGTGCCTAAACAGTTTTTATTTCTTTTTATTTACCGTTCTGGAAAATAGGAAATAGGTTTATGCTTGAGGACATCTAATTCAGCCGTTAGATCAGCCACTCGGTTATATAGGAAAACCAGTAAATGCTGATTTATATATATATGTGTCGTCATTATTCAAATACTTTTTCTTAACCTGTTAATCTCATCTTCCACAAGCGTTTCGACAGGTATCTTCTTCAGCGTTTCTCAGATTAATATGTTCAATTTTCAGGAATGCTGGGGGATTGCGTTAAGAAAATGTCAAGACAGGCTCATAAAAAATAATATATAATCTATCTATCTATCTATCTATCTATCTATCTATCTATCTATCTATCTATCTATCTATCTATCTATCTAGGTAGAGCTATGATAAAAGATATACATACACGCACATGTACCTGCACATACGTATAAATATATTTCTGCCTCGAGTGTTATAAATGCAGTGTTCAATGTTATGTGACAAAGCGATAAGTATATATTAAGGAATATGCATAATATCCCACGTCGATAGAACATCTCGGAGTTTCATAC